>DWQK01002209.1:0-13620 GCA_018231225.1 Noctuana stator | reverse complement strand
GACGTTTAGGCGAATCTAATTTTACTCAGATTATTAAATGTAGTAAACAGAACTCTTAAATCATAGGTACTACTTTCACAAAAGACAATACAGAAAACTTTTCAATTTCCATCACTTTGGCTGCTAACAATAAGTAAGTGGAAGTGTAGAGTCCGCTCTACGGCTTTTTTGAACATAGAAAGAAAGATACTCTGATGGCTTTCAGGCATTACATTACGCGTATTGATAGCTCATACAAGTGTAAATATTAAAAATAGTTCGATCATTGATCTAAGTGTACGTATTGTACCCACCTAATGGTAAAAGCAAACGAAGATTATTAACTAAAATTAATACAACTACGAGATACAGTTACGAGAGAGAAGTAGTAACAGTTATTGTAACTTGTTTGGTCTACACTACATTTTCAAGTTTTCTCCCTACTTTCTGGTCAGATACATTTTTATGTCTCTCGTCGGCATATTCTCTTTACACGCTATCCACCGCACGGAAAGTTTGATGTTATATGCAAAACTTTCGTATCGAAAGAGCAATGAATGGGTTTCAAACGTCAAGTAGTGGTGAGGTTAGAGTTTCGTAATGCTGTCAGTGCAGACTGCAGAGTGGACCAGCTTTATTTATGCAGTCTGTGGTGTAAATCGCCAGTAACCAGCCGCCGGCATGGAGCACGTACTAATTCCCACGCTCGTTGTTATAACGTGTAAGTGATATTCTTTTTTCTATTTTATGTGGAACGCGCAATCTACTGTTCATTCAACCGAATAATTTGGTCGATCAAAAGTTCAATAGTAAGCACTTCGTTTTGTAAACTTTCACAGTAGGTGGGTACATCCGGATTATTTATTGATATTATGCAAGTTTTTTATAACAAACCAGCTTGTTATCCATAACACTTACCTATCCGTTTGTTAGTTCAAGCAAACACGTTTTTTAAACAATAAAATGTAGACTGATTGAGGAAATTTAAGTTTAGACCCCGGACTTCTACTTATTAATTAGAAATTAAATCAACTCGTCAAGAGTCAGTTGCGGATTAAGTAAAAGACATTAGACTGGGAGACTATGGCGGCAGATTTTAGGGGCGACAAATTTGAGGCCAAACTCTTTTATGCCTTACGGAAATTAACAACATTCATATTTAAATAATGTAAACACAAACAATTCAGTTAACATAATTTCGATTTATTTCATAATAGGAAATTTGTGTTCGGTTATAGTCAGCGTTTTTATACTTAGTTACATAGCTGTGCCAGGCGGTTTCACCCGCGTTAGGAATAGTAGCGTAATGCTTGATAACCTTTAACCTTCCTCATGATTGTAGCTATCATATAAAAAAAGACTTTTTCAAATCGGTCCAGTAGTTTCGGAGCCTATTCAATACAAACAATCAAATCTTTCCTCTTTATAATTTTAGTACCTATAGATAAAATACGTAGGCATAATATTCTATCTTAATATGTAATAAGTACTTACGAATAGGTACATACATTTACGCGTATATTTATCTAAATATAAAAATCATAAGGTTCGTTGACAAAAACATTGCTGCTTTAATATGATTGTGAATTAAGGTATCGTCTTATACTTAAGTATGGTCTTAGAGCATTTTATTTGTATCCACTTGGGTATTCAAAGGGTATGGTAGTTTCGCAAGCGGCTGGACAGTACGATTTGAATGGCATTGTCCAGACATGATATTAATACGTAATACATTCTTAAGCAGCAGACTATTGTACGTGAAACGCGATTGTGATTCATTCTAAAACATTTTGCAGCTGCAGATATTCTAATCATAACAATACACCTAAATATGGATAGTTGTTATAAGGCAAAGAGTTACAGAAACACCTATATGTAAGTATGTGAATACTATGTTTATATCTATATCTACCTATACTTATAATAAATCTGTAGAAGTCAATTCTGTACATGATATATTATATTTCCAAAATAACTATCAGGGGGTGATTAGGGATCGACAGTGATGCCAAAAATGCAATCTAACACAATGAAACAAAAACTACTAGACGGATTTTAACGAAACTTGGTACAATTATTTTTCATACTCCTGAGCTGGTTATAGTATAATTTTCATCACGCTACAATCAATAGAAGCAGAGTAATGAAAGGAAATGTTGGGAAAATTTTTTTAACACGGGTGAAACCGCGAGGCACAGCTAGTTGTGTAATATAATTCCGCTGAATGAACTTGCGTATTATGTCACTGAACTTCTAAATGGCAGTACCGATTTTGATTTTTGTTTGTACATTTAAATTTATGGACTAATAGTCTACTTATTTATCATGGATAGCTGAATAGTCTGGTCTATCTTTAGATACCTACACAATTGGATACTGTAAATAGTTAAACTACTACTGTATTTGTTTTTTTTTTATCAACCTGAAGTGCACGGACTGTCTAAAAAATAATATTCCCTTATCATTATCTCCATTCCGTGTAGGAGGTTGGACACACAATGCGACAATTAGGTACACCAAAATCTAGACAGGGAACGAAAATGTAAATTCATCATTTTAAAATTCTGCCCCATGATTGAGATCGCAGCAGCGGCCCGCCCTTACCGCATATTTAGCAGAAATAAATCTACCGACGGTACCTAACTGACTATATAGGTACATCCTATAACGCATACTTAGTTGATGAGCTTATTTGCATTTGAATCAAACGCCACCCTTGACGTTTTCGTTAAGTTATTTACGCATACCACTCAATCAATTATCCATTTCCGTGGAATTAAGGATATGTGGCAAAAATCATTTGGTAAACACCAAATGGGTAATGACGCGCTTTGTCTAACATAATTATGTACTAACCTGTTTAACAGTGATTTAGTATTATTTAAAACATACTGAATACGCGACAGTTACTATACCGATCTGCCAGTCGAAGGTTCGATTCCCAGCGGGAAGTTTTAAGAATGAATTAAGAATTGTATTCTCGTTCTGGGTATTTGTGTATGCCTATTGTACCCACGACACAGGGAATTCTAATCCCACCTATTGTAATATAATGTAGTTATTTATTTTGTTTTTATTTAAATTTTGACCCTTTCTTAGGATTAGTATATCTATCCAACAATCCGCCTCCAGGCCTTCCCTGGTTGTCGGGAGAGACGCGTGCCCAGCATTGGGATATAAAAAAGGTTGAAGGCAGTATATCTATCTAATTTGCCTACAACAAAAATTTACAATTTACAACCCTGCCCAGTTCAAGTACCTACCTACTTACCTACTGTTAGTTTGATAAAATCACCACAGTGTTTATCACAAATTTTCTTCGAGCATGTCTTACAAATTCTAACTTCATAATGATTCGAACATTAAGTGTTAAATATTCAGACAGTTTCCAAAAGCATTCTAATCGAAGTAACGTAGACAAAGAAATGCGTTACGTTATCACAAAATACATACCTATAATGTATACCTACTGAGAAATGAAATCAGTATAAATACTTAATTCGGTTACGTTACGATAAAGTCGAAGACCACTGATTCCACTTTACTACACGTAATTACATACGTAGGAAGTTGCGTTCGCTGTCTTTCACGCCTACATTTTTTTATTCAACATTTATTATACTTACATTACTTACAGTTGGGTTGCATCAGTTTCATACCTCAACGCATCCTCAACGGTTAATTACTACGAGAAGGACTAGATTTTATATTGGAACATTTAGAATCCTTATTGGAGTTACTCAAGTAGGTAACTACAAACCTACCGATTTACCTAGTAATACTTTGCAAGATTAATTTTGTATTGTTTAGGCGTTTTATGGGATGTAATTTTTCTTTCTCGCCTAGAGAGAAAACCTATAGAGGTAACCTTTCTCTACAGAGAAAACCTTTAGGTATGATTCCAATTAGGTGATGCTAGGTAAGTATGGTCCCTTTTATTGGGTAGTGCTGCAGCAAATTAATGCTGTGCTATTAAATAGATACCTGCCTATTTAATTTTGTAGCGTACGATTTATTGTAGTGCCAATGCATTCTTATTCATTCTTTCTTTGATATAAGACCTAAGTAGGCATATATTCCTGTCACTACCCAAGGGAGTTGAACTTACGAGGAAGTCCGATCGCAAAAAAGCAAACCTTGAAAACCAGTTTGTGTCTGCGAGATCTGACGCTCTTGCAAATAAGAATAAATGAATGCACCACCGTGGGATTCTTAAAGCCATACCACGTTGCTCAAATAATACCTACTAATTTAGTTCAGACTTTGATTTCATCTAAAAAACACTTTGTATCCTTTTCAAGCATCGTAACCTCTAGGTACCTCTAGTACCTATGAATAATAATCACTTGCGGTTACCACATAAAGTACTTACCAAAGGCACGGTTTTAATTAACGGACACACTAAAAGGATATGGTTAGTGAGTTTGATATTGGTTGTGTCAGGTCAATATAGCGAGCATATAATTAATGTTAATCGCTGCGCCCCGATTGCGAACACTTTCAAACTAGACTTGAATACTTGATACCAATTCTATCATTGTTGCAGTGTTACAACTATGTCGAGCACAATCATCGGACGCAGCAACTGAGTGGTACGCAGCCAATGACATAAACGACACAAGCTTTTCACCGAAGCCAATAACTGAGCTTTTTTCAACGGAAACTTCGTTTTCACCAGAGAATCCTATTGTTGTATTGACACAGTCAACACCGCCGACTTCGAACCGCGGCGTAGTGTCGTCACCTACACCTATTTCACAAAATAATGAGAGCACTTTTCCTCCTAATGTGATTCCATTGTCCTCAACTGAGTCACCACCCCCTACACAGTTACCTAATTCCTTTCAATCGACGTCTAGTGGTACGCAGCCCTTATTTCCACAACAGCCAACGATACCAAATGGTCCTTCAACAACACAAGAGCAGCCAAATAATCTATCCTCCTTACCTAATCAAGGGCAACCTCCACGTGTTAACGAAATACCTCAGAATTTACGACCAAATCAAACCCCATCCGTAAACAGGCTTCCACCACAACAGGTGCCACCAAATATGATTGTTTTAGCACCTCCTCAAATGGGAAATAGAATTATAAATCCAACACAGCAACTACCACCTAACTTTGGCCAGCCGAATTATTTCGTGCTTTATCAACAAGTACCTCAAACGATTCAAAATATGCCCTCAATCGGCCCTCAAACGCCGCAACAAGTTGCTGCACGACCACCCAATATGAGAAATAGACCTATCGTGCAACAATCGCAAATGCCTAATCAATTCTTTCCACAGTCAAACTCTAACCCACGATTAAATATAGCCGTGCCGTTAAATATTGCACCTTCCTCTCTACCGATTGGTCAACAATTAAATAACCAAACGGTTATAGCTCAGCAGCCAAACAACCAGACGGTTATCAACCAACAGCCAAATAACCAACCTTTTAACCAGCCACCAGTAAATCAGCAACTAAACAATCCTCAGCTGAATAACCAATTCCCATTCAACCAACCCACAAATAATTTTCCTCCAAATAATCAACTTCCTAGCATACAAATATTCCCATCTAACATACCCAATAATGTACCAGTTCTGACATCTCGTCCTCGACAGAGAAACCGCGTGACAATTGTTAGAAATAATGTCCGTGGACGGAACCAATTGCAATCACCAAATACGTACCCATGTCCAGGATCAAATGCAACAACCTTGCGTACCACTGCAACAGGAACGAAAAATCCTGTCATTACAATTCGGGTTAAAGGCGTGCGACCCAATTTGCAAACCCATCCTAACACAAGTACAGTCTGGCCTTCTACTGTACAAGCAAAAAGACAGATATCTCAGATGAACAGCAAAAATTACGACAGGTGCCTCAACTCCTGTAGAGACAGAAAAGACCGGATTTGTGCAGCTCCAGAGAAACAAATTGAAATAAATCTAGAGTCCTTAAAAGGATTTCCTTCGATGTGCCACATGGCGTGCCACAACACATTTAGAGGAAATCGTAAGTAATATATTGTTTTAATACCTACCTATATTATTAGAACCATTGGCCGTTACTTAGTACGTTGTTGAAAATTTATCATCACATTCCGTCCGTGGTAACTATTATACAACTCTACATATACGTTTTCATGCAATTTTATTTACCTACAGGTGTAGGTACTGTATGTAGATCGATTACTATGAAAAAATCTTCCTTAATATATCAATAGGTAATTAATTTTTATTTCAGCTATTTATGAAAAAGTCACCAACGGTCGATGTGGGAAACTGCGCACGCGCATCCAGACCGTTGATAAAGAAAAAGTTCGTCGTGATGAACTGAAAAAGTCACAATATACTATAATAAGTAACGTTCCAGGAACTGTTGTTGAGCTGGCTCCATAATACAAAAATCTTACGTAAATTAAGCATACGTAAGATAAGAACAATACTACAACGCTAGTCGGTCTCGATTTAAAAAATAAATTTACAGTAATGGCGTAGGCACTGAACGCGCCAAAATAAAATATTGTTTATTTATATAATAAATATTTTGTATTATATAAGTATGTGGCAAATTAATGCGTTTTGTGTTGGACCGTTTAGCAGATGTAACGAAAATGTTAATGCGTCGAGCATTTAATTTATATAAACTGACAGATTTGTATTAAAGTTACGTGTAACTTATTTTTCTATTGTTTTGCGTAGGTACACGTATTAATTTTAATTACCTACAATATACCGAATTTCCCACCTATGCTATATAGTGATTATACCATTTTTTTTAATTTAAAATTAAATCGCCCTGAATTTAGAAATCCTAGGACTATTTTATGTTTTACTACCGAATAAATTTATAATTTTAAAATTAAGTAAGGAATAATCATGGACCATGGTTCTACAAATATATTTTTTTTTCAATTCTTTGATATTGGCATTACATAATATGCCTATTAAAATTTTTTATAATAATAATGTACAGTAGTGTATGAATGTGTTCTTCTCATTTTTTTTATTTTAAACATTTTAGTATGTACTATTTATATTAATGTTTAATAGAGTATACAGTTCAACTGTGTGAAACTGAACTAATTTACTCAGTTTAAAGCTGATATAAGATTTATAAATTTCCGTCCATTCGTTTTAAGGATTTAAATATACAGTATTTTATGCTTACACTACATTAAATATATTTTTCTATTATTGTGTAAAACGAAAGCTTTAAATAAAACAAAACATTTTACTAATTGTCATTTAATTTTATTTTCTTACAAAACATACTATTTACAATTATTTATGCAAAGAAAACCTTAGTTCCTTTTAACAATTCCTCAGTCTAATTGAAATACTAAATAGTTAAATGAATTTTATCATCATTTTATACTTCAACAAAATATTGGATTGCATTATAAATAGTTTGGATAAATTGATTTACATCGATGGTATTTTTGAAAGACCCTATTTATGCAACAAAGTATATTTTGTATCAATTCCCTACCATTAAAATTATGCATACAACAAAAACCATGTTACTTTCCATCTTACAAAAAAGAAGAAATTATACGTTCTTCAGAGCGTTTTATTTATTTTATACTAGCTTATGCCCGCATGTATGAAATAACACTCTTACACAGCGTATTAAAATCTTTGTTGAAAATTTCCCTGTTGTTGATTGCCGCCCCCTTGTTGTTGTCCCCCGAACATCATCTGTTGTTGTTGGTGGAACTCTTGCTGGCCCCCGCCGGCCTGGTTATTGCCTTGCGTTGGTCCTGAAATTAAACAGTAAAATATAGATAATAACATTAATTAAAAAGTGAAACCTTGAAAATCATAACTATTATAAATGCGCCAAAATCGCCTGCAATAAGTTACTCTGGAATAAAGCTTATTACAAGATAGTTAACTTAGCATAAAAAATATAAATCCGGTCATAACTTAAGCATTTAGGTTAGGCTTATATCTTTAATTTCTTATCCACGTGAACGAAGTCACATGTATCTGCTAGTAAGAAAATACAGTTAAAACTAAGAATACCTGGCATCCTCATCCTTTTGGCGTTATTTGCGCCGTGATCGTGACTGTTAGCTTGTACTTGATTCTGCTGTGTCTGCGAATAAAATAATAATAATTAAAAACAATAAAAAGATAATCCTACTCATGGCTACAATCTCAGATGATTCAATTAATGATGAAATGATTTTCATAAAATCTGGTTTGTAATAGGCTTATCAAATTATGTAAACAGAACTATCAAATCAGAAAGCTAAATGGAGCCAAGTAGTCACTGCAACCTATGGACACTCACAGCCAATCTGAAATAGGAACTACTTAACTAATTATAATTTATTGATAAGACTTACATTAGGCTGTTGTTGCTGTTGATTTTGCCGCGCTTTTGAATCACTTTTGTCGTCTTGATCGTCATCTGTCAAGAACTCTCTTTTTGGATATGGTATCGGACAGCCGGCGAATACATCCTGTAAAAACAATTTACATCATTACTTATATTTACACTCATTTTATAGTAAGAAAGCTTATCACCAGCTGAAACAAGCTACCCACCTATTATGATAAAGATTTTTTTAATTCCTCAATTGTCTTTAAACTACCACTGCGGTTTCACCCACGTTAAGAATAGTACCGTAATGCTTGATAGCCTATAACCTTCCTCATGAATGTAGCAATCATGTACAAAAAATTTAGAATCTGCCCAGTAGTTCCTGAGATTAATGTGTTCAAACAATCTCTGTAGCTTTACATTATTATAATTAATATGGCAGCATTGCCAGGTCAGCCAGTAAAAAATAATTGTATAGTATTTAAAATAATACCTGAGTCGGTAATGGGTCTTCTGAAAAATATGGATCCTGCATGGCTTGCTCTGATGTTATTCTTCTATTAGGATCCATTAACAAAAGCCTTTGTAAAAGACTAAATGCTTTGCTATCCGGTTTTATCTTATGCCTATCCATATACTTGCTTAGTGAGCAGTTTTGGTAGCTGTAATCAAAGTGTTAAACTGGTAATAATACTAAACAACATGTATAGATCAACAACATCACTGACCCACTGCTGGGCATATGAAGTAGCACAGTTTATGTAGGATATCAGATAGCCTTCAACGCCTTTATGTAGCTATTTATATGTTATCCACAATACATGCAACTTGATATATTATAATATCTAAATGCAACCTCAAATAGAGCTAAATTATGGTTTATACTAGAGTTTCATAGCATATATACAACTTACTTTGATCTTTTGAAGTCTTTAACTAATGTTGCATGCTCTGGCATCTTTCTAATATCCTCCCAATCTTTCTCCTGAGGAAAACCCATGACATTGAATATTCGATCCAGCTGATCATGGTGGTAAGGATTACTAGTCTTAATGTCTTCTTGACGACAGTGAAATATAGGCTCTGAAGTCAACAGTTCAGCAAATATGCATCCTATAGCCCAGATATCTGTAACATAACATTTTTTTTAATATGACATGAAGTAACAGACAAGCATGCAGGCCACCTGGTGTTAAGTGGTCGCTGCCGCCCATGGATACTTAAATCCATCCTCAAGCAGGCTCGTATCCTGCCTGAGGTTGCATTTAGTTGCGCTGCTAATTTTATGAAACATTATTTCAATGAAGAAGTAAGAATTTTGTATGAAGGACATAATTTACCTATAGCTTTTGTGTAATGCCTGGCACCAAGTAGAAGTTCTGGAGCTCGGTACCAAAATGTGACAACCACAGGATCTAAATCAGCCAAAGGTTTTAAAGGAGCATTGAATAATCTTGCAAAGCCCATATCAGCTATCTTCACCCTACCTCTTTCTGGTCCCTCACCCATAACAAGAATGTTGGCTGGTTTCTGAAATTACCCAACTCTGTAAGATGATGCAAATATTTTCTTATTAATTTTATTGTCAATACCTCCAACCTATTAATGTCTATGGCTGGATAATATGTTCTAGATGAAGTGTGCACAATTCACAATGGACCTATCTACGTTTGGAAATTTTAAAAGTATTAATTATCTACTATCAAAAAATCCATACAAAAGTTGCATTGATACAAGATTGAATAAAAAAATGAACGTGCATAATTTTTTTTTCAAAATACAATAAAAACATACCAAATCCCTATGCAGAACCCAATTTGAATGTAAATAGTGAATGCCATCCAGTATTTGGTACAGCAAACTTTTCACCATTCCCTTAGGTACCATAACAGACTTCTTATTGGCTTTTGCAGCTCTGTGAAACTTGATGATGTGCCAGAGATCATGTTCTGCGTAGTCAAAGAGCAACCACACTTTGCGGTCAGTATGAGATAGGAACACCCTGATAAGATTTATGACGTTTGAATGTTTTAATTCACGGAGTAGCTGTAAAATATAATCAGTTAGATATTTAGTATTTATTTGCATGTATTCTACTTCATGAGGAAATAGTTTCTATTTGTTTGTCCATACTTGGCGTTGGGGTTCAGCAGAAGGGTAGTGACCACTGAACATTACAAGTATTTCATGTTCATTTGCTACCATTAACCAGATTGGGTCAGAAAGTTTATGTTTTTCAAGTGTATTTAAGTATGATTTAATATATTTTTCTTTGTAACTAGCTGTACAGTAGGTGTCATTAGATTTGTATAGAAAAAGATAGGTTTTATTAATTACTTTTAAGTAATTTGGATATGGAATAGCTAAGTTACTGCAGTGGACTATTTAATAAACTAATGCAATAAAAATTCTTACGGCAATTTCTCTACACGCTGACATTGAGAGGCCCGTGCCTTCGATTTGCTTCAGAGCGTAGTCTTTAGTATCTGATCCATCTTTTCTTCGTGCCTTATAAACATGACCGTAGGTACCTCGACCAACTTTACAGCCCTCGTAATCGAACAAATCCTCCACTTTTGAACGTTCATTTTGTGTTTTTATTTTAAAATCATAGTCCATCATCACAGAAGCCATGGTTTTGTTGTTTTGGAAATTGTCGGCCATTCTATTAATATTTACTACTTTCTTTCACTGAAACAGGTCCCTGGTCCACACATAGACGAAGGTACCTGTGAATGAAATATGAAAATGAATGTTTACGTAGGTACTTTATACATCTACACTGTTTATAGATGGTATATACTTCATAGTTTGAAGTATGCAGGCTTATGTCTGGCTTTCAAATTTAATTTAATGTTAAAATATTTATTCACTTATATGGATCGCCTATTATTATGTAGGTACTAAAATTAAATTAAATTTGTAATAACGAAATTTAAAATTGTACCTATTCATTCACAGATAATTAAATAATTATAAAATAAAACAAGTTAAAACAATTTAATTAATACAACGGGTGATCACAGACTACACACTTACAGATGTATTCACAGACTACATAGAATGTACGAAGATTACCTGCTGTGGATGTATTTTATTCACAGACCAAGAAGAAATAATTATGGAATCACAGATCACAGACTATTTAGATGTAATGTAATGTACTACCTATTTATGTAAATTAAATTAACGTCACTGATACCACCAAACCACAGACTACTCAGATTAGATAGATTTGCAGATAATCTCGGTTATTGTTAGTCCACGTTCGCATGACAGCTTTTTTAAAGCCTAAACGCGCGTTATTTTTAACGTTTTGGATAGATCATTAAATGATCATTAATGACTCGGATACAACATGTCATTGTGTCCACACACAGACGATTTTATTCGCGGGAAGTCTTTTATCCTCGTGCGAACGTGGGTTTTTGTGATGTTACTTAATATACGTCGTTATCTATGTAAAACAATTGTCATATTTCGACATTTGTCACTGTTATATTTGTCATGTGGAGACTGTCAAGTATAAAGTACAGTTTTTTTACTTTCAGTTTTTAATTCGCAGGCAGTTTGGTTTGTAGTGATGGATGTCGTAATCAATATCAAAACAAGCGTTATAAATATTGTGTTTAGTTTGGTTTACCAAACTATAATGTTAAAAAAGTATTCTTAAATATTTTTAGTTAAAACAGTTTTACAAATTATTGAACATGGCCAATTCAGGGGAAATAATAGATTACGACTCTTTAACCGATACATTGATGACCACGTTCGGGTCTTTATTAAGCCGCGATGTGATTTACACTATACTAGAAAGCTGTTCAGGCGATTGTAAGTACCATTTTAAATATGAAGATACTCAAATGAAGCGTAGTAGAGCTGCTACGGTGCGCGCCATTTTTATCGATTAGTTGTCCAATGTCCATTAGTCGCTTTCAATAATGAGCCGTATCGCTTATTCATGTAGGTTCAAAACGTCTTAGTTTTAATATGTGTTTACCTATCTATAATAATATAGCCTATTCAATAATTCACTTGGAGAAGGATTGTAATGGTAGGTATTTGGTTCTTTGATGTTGATTGTTATTAATTCTCTTAGAATAGACTAACTTCTTTGCTATAAAACGTTCAAAACTTACCTGTAATAACTTAGCAAGGTTCATCAGTTTGTATAGGTATAAAAAATTGAACAATGTACTTAATTGTATTACAAATATAAATATAAAGGTGACCAAAGGGGTGGGGTCTTATCATGGATTTCAATAAATGAAGAGTGTTATTGAAGAAATTTGCTTGTAACAGCTGTTCCAGCTGTTCCAAATTATATTAGCCACAACAAGTCATTAAGTTGCTTTGGTCATCTTCACAGCCATATTTTAATTCTGATAATATTTATTAATTTATATTTTAATTATATATTAAATGTCATGCATCAATATCTTCTTTGTAAAATAGAAATTTAAAGCTTATTTAAAGTCCAATATAGGTAAATAAAATAAAAAATTATTTCAGGTATAAAATAAAATAATTAAATTGATACTTAAAATTCCTAGGTTATGCAAAATTACCTATATATAAATATCTATAAGGTAAAAATCCTGTGTAAAATATTGTTACGCCAATATATTATTTTTAGGAAATATTGCCATGGAAAATAAGAAAAGTTAAGGAAAATAAGTTATTTTCCTTGAAACATATTTTATTTCTCTCTTTACTCAAATGTTAATAGAATGTCACATGTTCGAAAACCTAATGCCAAAACATTCTACTTTTAAATACTTCAATCTCTTATTTCCAGCCAGAAAAACTGGCCAGTGCGAATTAGATTAAATATCTTCTTCTCTTCGCCACTCTTCTCTTCGCCTTACCTCATCTCATCTTAACAACTCCCTCACCCTCCTTATCACTCCTCAACTATTCTCTTCTCTTGTCATCAGTCTCGCTCCATATTTTATTAAAATTTATCAAACATTCATATGTATAGTGTACTCGCAAACCATAAGAAATTAATATATAATTTTGATGTATTCAAATTTAAAATATTTATATTTTTATAATAATAATAAAGCCCTTTTCTTCCGATTTGCTACAAACTTAAGATTATTTTCAGTATTTGTTTAGTTATAGTATGTCTCGCAATTCGGTGTGCCTGGCATAGGCCTCCTCCAGCTCTTTCCATTGTAATCTATTTTCTGCTACTTTTTACAATAAGGTCCTAAGGTAAGGCGGATATCATCATGTCATCTTATTTTTGGACGTCCCTTTCTTCTAGTATCTTCTCTTGGGTACCATAACGTTACTTGTTTGCTCCATTTGTT
>DWQK01002208.1:0-13622 GCA_018231225.1 Noctuana stator | reverse complement strand
GGAAAACACAGTGAGGAAACCTGCTTACTTTAGAGTTTTATGGAGATACTTAAAAATGCTCATATAAGCAATTTTGATCGCTAAAGTTATCGTTTTAGTCATTTGATGTAAATACATAGCAGACGGATGGGTGCGTCTCGGTGTTTAGTTAAACGATTTGTCAGAAGGGGCGTGAAGGCTGTAGTAATTTGTCGATTCAATGGAACCCGGCTTATCAGAGGTCAGCAGTGTTTACACGCCGCTTGTACAGCGTGGGGGATTGAATAAAATATGTTCAATAAATTGATTGTAAGGTTGGTGTACAATCTGCGATGAACTTTGGTGGGCTCAGTCAAGGTCCTTTGCGTAATGGACGTAATGGTCGATTTGATTCGCAATATTTTATTGGATTTGTGTATGATATTAATTGGGTTTGGTTTTAATATTAAACAACCCCGAGTTGGGGTTCCCATTGGGGGTCCAAGCTCGTCTTATCTCATATTATTGATATTATGTAGTTCGAAGATGTATTTAAAATAAATTATCACTTTGTTGTCAAATTATCTCTTCAGTAATAGAAAGTATCGTATAAGAATCCTAAATCACTGAGTCGGCTGTTGATGGTTTTGGTGATCTTGATGATGTTAAATAAGATATTTACTTGTACACAAAAGATAATAATACCAAATTACACTCACCAATTTACTAATGGCCGCTTTTAACAAACTTTGTTAACCTCAATCTCGCTGCAAAAAAAAATCACACACCAAACAAAACAAAACACTAACCCGTAAGCTAAAACAATCAGATCGAATCTATAATAACGTATCAACGAATAGTAAAATCGAGACAATCGATCATAGAAAAGAGGCGTTACGTTCAATGCGGAACAGACACCAACCGGATCTATCTTTGATCGTCGGTTACATCACTATAATCACTTCGCTATCTACTTACACTGACCCCAATTATTGTGTGTTTAATTGACAAGTCAGATACCTTTTTGCTATGTTAGGTAATGCATATTTATCGGCGTAAGAAGTGTTTGCGATCAATTTCCAGCGTATATTAGTTTACTTAGCAGAGTGAAAAGAATCATAAGCCTTAAAGAGTTGTGAGATCACTGCTGGATGTGATATCTTCATTGTGCGGGCCTTGATTGGCGATGTTGCCTCCAGCCAGCCAGTTTTCTTTTGTTTTTTTTTAGATTTGTTATTGTTGCTATCCCAAACACACTATTTACATAAAACTAGAAGTAATCTACGTTGGGTATGGACCACCACCAATGCATTAAACCAAGCGATCGAGCTAAAAATTAATATAATTGACTTTCCTGGTCAATGCGTATCACATTTCCTGTTCGTGTTTCTAATTACTCTTTCATTTAATCAAAATCATTCTATCCAAACGTTACTCACGAAACGTAACTAATGATTGTATGTAATTGTAATGAATGATTAAGTGCACTAACCCGTAGGTGTGCGTGATAAGAAGCAATCGTGACGTAAGCGCGTACGTAAGTCTAGGAATGTTACATCTGATTCTGAATGAGCTTTCTCAGTTGCTGTGTAACTTGTGATGCCATAACTAAGTAAACGTTTTATGTTATTAACCCTTCATACTGGATTTAGTTGGAATTTATGTAATTTTGTTTTTCTATTAATTATTATTTAATTCTATCTGCTTAGCTTCCTGCTTTGCCTCCTTCCTCTGTTTAACTTTATCTCAGTTCCGCATAGTATTAGTTTTTTTTCCTTTCCATTTATAGAGTACGTACCAATCATATATGTGTGTGCTGTATCTGATTTTTCTCTGATATCTTCGTTTGTTAGTATATCGATTGTCATTTTTAATTTCCCATTGTTCACCATGAGCATTTGACCTTAAATTAACAAACGGCAGGGTCTATGTCACATACATGCATGGAATATGTAATTCAAGGTCCGACTTCTGCCTTTTTGTGATTTATTAGTTAAGGAAAACATTGCTACACTTATGCCTTGACCGCTATTCGACACCTAATGGAATTTGGTTCGTAATTTGGACATTGGAAATTAATTAACTTTTGTAGACCTCTTAAAACCTATAAAGTATGTTAAGGTTAATGAAATGAGGATTTTTTAGTGGCTTACAATCTATGTAACGTTTTATAATAAAATGGGGATTTGATAAACAATAGGTAAATTTTTCGTCTTAACGTTAAACGCTTCTTTAAGCTTTATGTATATTCTTTAATTTTTTCTTTAAGCTTAAAAAAACATATTTTTGCTATTATTATTTTTATGAAAGACTAATGCAATGAAAGTGGAAGAAAAAAGATTTGAAACGACTTCGAAATAGTAAAATTACCTTCTAAAAAGTTCTCTGAGATAAAATCCAAGCAGCCTTAATTGGGATTGCTTCCTGGATGAACTATATAAGTCGGCCTGTTCAATTGCTTTAACTACGACCATCCGTTTAAATAAGCCTAGGCAGAGAAATCCTATCCTATAGAAATTACGGAGAGAAAATACTTACTTCTGATCTCGTTTTCTCCAATGGGCAGATTGTCTTATATCGAATAAGTTTTGATTAAACGATTCGATGGGATACTAGGCCGCTGGAGGACGTTAAAGGGCTCGTTAAATTAACTATTTACACTACATGTTATTTCAAACAATTTGCAGCTTGCATTTGATTTGGAGTTGCTATCCTTTTTACATCTAGAGTATTGAGATGTACAAAGGATCTAACAAATAACTTACACATAGTAATAGAGGTTTTGGCTTATTATGTCAACAGTTAGTAATTTACCTGGAAAAAGCATTGTCAATTACACGTGGATCATTTTGGAATTTATAAGACCTACGATTTATTTTTCTTTAAAAATATGTATTCACCACTAAACTTGTATCAAGTTTCAATTCTATCCTATCGATAAGTTATAGGGAAAAGTTGTTTATGTCAGCGTTGCCAATAATTTCGATATATCCTGCATTTTATTGTCAGCGGACTGTCTACTTCAAACTCGATGGCGGTGTGCTATGAATAATGCAGGTGTCTGTGGCATCGTTTGCTTTCAATGCGGAGATCGCTGTACTCGGTAGCAATGTCAATTTATTGCTTGTTTACGTGTGTTCCATTATAGGTGCCATTGGCCAGACATAGATCCGGATTTGTTAGACTTTTCTCCCACTAGGACCACTTACTCATGTCACTGCATCAGCCTCACCTCCGTCTGGCGGTGATATTGGTTAAATTATGTTCAGATCGTTTACTGATAACTTTCTCCCTTAATAATTTCTAAAAGCCAACGTAGATGTCGATATTTGGAGTAGATTGCTTTACTCCTGCATCTTTCATATTACCCATGAGTGATTTTATGCTTGTATCTTTAAATAATTTCGTAATAAAATTTAACGGTCTGTTACTTGCGTAAGTTTTAATTTTATTACCATCAATAAGGAAACTGCTCATCGAATAGGTAGAAGTTACCAGATTTAATGATATAAATGACTATTAACAAGAACTTATTTTATTTTATTTTGTGACCTTACAGCTTAAAAGCTATCTTTTCCGGACAACCCTTCATTGAACAGGAAAACAGCCGAATGAAGATATAAATTAAGGGATATAACATATTTTTATACTTTTAAATAAAAAAAGTACCATTATAAGTTTATTATTCAGAAAATTTAGAGTTGATTTGCAATCAACATCCAACATTAAAATTTAAACACAGAATTACAAATGCCCTTAACACACATAATAGGACCTTGAATCATAATGATTTTCTTATATAAAGGAATTTCGGATAAAAAATATCTTCGATTATATATATAGCTCGCAGACAGACTAATAAAGGGTCAGTAAATGCTTAATGATGATGCGTGGGTTGCGGATTGACGTGTCATTAAAATACGTGGTCATCTTGGTTCAAATGATTGTGCATATATTTGCGTTTACATAATTGCATTTTCAGAATGTCAATTGCTCCAAGGACCCAATCATCTACTGATAATTGAATTATACTGAATCTGTAGTAAATCGATTGATGACCGATCAAGAATTCGCACCAATTAAAGTAGATACCATATAAATATTCCGCACGAACTAACAAACTTGTTATTGATGAAGAATTTTGAGAAAAACATCTGTTTGTACTTCCTTGACACGAAGCAACAATAACATGCTAAAAATTAAATGCTATAGCTAATTTGAGTATCCAAATTCCAATATAATTTCTGAACCAACTCAATAAACTTTACTATTTAAACTTGTATTGTTGTGATTAATTTGCTATCCGGGTTTAATGGCTATCTAGTAAAATATTCTATAAGCAATGTCAATGACAAATCGCAGACGGACACAGTGACGGCAGTAAGTTCACTTTCACCCACCTGTTGGAGCTCATCACCTATGGCCTGTGCGGCTGGCACGTGACCCTCATGATGATCACGGCCTGCTGACACACTCTGCCACTACCGGTCAATCGTTCATGGCCACAAGAAAGTGCCTCGATGCTCGGATTCGATCTCCATTGTTCGATTTGCTACGCTTTTGAATACTTTTCTTCGGAAATAGGTTTTGAATAAACTTTTTGTTGCTGGTACGGAACGTTCTTATGCGCTTTCGTCTTTTTCGATTGTTGCTTTTATTTTAGTTTCTACTGAAATTTCTTTATTTGTTAGTTTAATTAATTGATTGAAGAGGTTTACCTAATAGTTATGTTATTTATTTTTTCTCAATTCGCATATATCATTGAAATGCGGTTAGGGGTTACATTGTTATTTTTTAATTAGTGAAATGGTTGAAAATGCCTTGGGTGTACTACAGGGCATTGGTTGCGCTTACTATAATCTCCCGTATTTTCGTTACCTTTTCATTTTCAGTGCAGTCGGAATGGCGTCTTTGATATTCAAGGATCTCTAATTGGTTGTCGGAGCTCCAGTCGCTTGCCAATTGCCATTTTACCTTTTTTGTTTCGCTCTTTTACTAATGATACTAATGATGTGACGTAAGAATATACCTATACCATAGTCATCCCCAAATCCCCATGGCATGCTGCTGAACAATATTGACAGATATTATTTTCACTGACCATGTCAGCTTCATAATTCTTATATGACTCCAATTTCAGGCAATTTGTATCTGTACGAAGAACATGTTTCTAAATTATGACTATTTCTCTTATTACCAAACACGACGCCCACGTTTCAATCTCGAGTCGCACTCGCAGGTGCAAACGTCACGGGTTGCTTTTATCATCGTATCCGATCTGTTAGCAACAGTTCACTAAATGCCGAATGCAAAGTTCAGCCAAACAATACCAGCGGGCGCGTTGCCGGTGGATGATGAAATTGTAAAACGATAAGCATCGATGGGTGTGCATTTTTATGTGGTTCTCAGAAAATTGGGTTGGCACGTAGGAGGAACAATTGTTGTTGTTGTCCATGGCTCTTTTATCGTGATTAGGATTTCGATGGACTTTCCTTCTCTCTGAAATTATTTTTGTTTAATTACATACTTTAGGATCAACCAGTACTCTATGGAACCGATGTTATCTGCTCCTTTTAAAGTGTTCGAATAAATATTATGGGGAAAGTTAAAACTCAAATAGAAAAGTTGGAGTCATCAATGATTTCAAACAAATACTTTCAAAATTAAATCCCATTGATTTATGAATCTAGTCTACATCAGTTTAGATTCTGCACTGTAAGTTGGTTGTTGTAATGTAATTAATTAATTATGACCTACTACAAAATGAGTTAGATTGAGCGGCAGATCTTACTCAACTTTGAGGTTGGCCAATAGCTCATATTACAATTAGTTACAATACAAGTAATGATAAATATGATAGGTGGGGTAATTATATGGGCTGCAGTGAAATTCGAGAACTCCTGTAGGCGTGGTGGAATTGAGTACTGATCTTAACATTAAAGCGAAATAATTTTAGGATCTTACTCCGTTAATGATAGTCTAAGTTATTACTGACAACAGGCACTAATCGTTTCTAATTTAACATCGTACCTACTTACGGAATGTAAACCTCAATTTTTGTTTTTTTTAGAGCTCCCGATAATTAAATTTAGCCTTTGTCAATTTAGAAATTATCAATCTTTATCAATTTAGAAATTATCAAGCAATTTATTTATTTATACTATTACATACATATTCCTTCTTTTTCTGCTCTTATACTAGACAGTTGAACTGATAATGATTGTAATAAGTAAGTGAATAAACTGAGTCCTGCTTTCCGAGTTCCTTGTCCTATTTGGCGCGTTGCTTGTAACATATTTCATTGCCAAGTGATTACGTAATGTCCTATACACTTTGGCTAAATGACTCAAATATTGCTCTTAAATATCTATAAATTAAAAATCCGACTTTAGTAGTCGGAATATTATAAACTTGATTTGTATATATAATTAGGTATACTAACATTGCAAGTTATCTTGTAATTATTTCTCATGCCAGTTATTCTTTAAATAAAAAGTTTTTGTTTCATGCGTTCAATGCACTGTAAGTGTTGAATTTATTAAAAGGGTATTAAATATTAAGATGTAGTTCTATTAAATTTATTTAACTATATTACGTCTATGATTTTTGTTCAATGTCTAGTTTTGTTCTACTTCTTATGTTAATCTATACTAATATATAAAGCTGAAGAGTTTGTTTGTTTGCACGCGCTAATCTCTGAAACTATAAGTCGGATTCGAAAAATTTTTTTTTGTATCTGATAGCTACCTTAATGAGGAAGGCTATAGGCTATCAAGCGTTACATCACAATTCTTAAAGCGGGTGAAGCCGCGTGACACAGCTAGTATGTATAGTACTAGAATCGTGAATTTAAAAGAAATATAACATGACGCATATAAGGTACTCGTACATACTCGTAAATGCGGATATATTGTGTCCTTACTTGGTATTTGTATTCGTTTACTGAGTACATTCGTTGGTCGTGATCTTTGTATGCTCGGAAACTAAGCATTCATTGGTATAATAGGCAGTCAATAATTGTGTCCTTATGTGGAATCTACAAAGCAATAAGTACTAAGTAGTCATTAGGTCATTCGACAAGCATGCTCATATTAACTTTAATGGATTTTTTGTTCATGATTGTGTGTTATTAGATGGTACTGGAATTATTTTTTTGTCATAATTTCATTTAAATGTTAAGAATGTTAAGGTAGTTTCTCACACAGAAGTCTTTCAACTAAATGTCTTTTGTTAAGCAGTTCCTTCCCGTCCGGCTCTAAGCACTAAGGATATTTGTCACTTGTCAGATCTGAACACTGAAACCATGTTCATATCCTAATCGTCTCGATACAGGTCTAAGGTCTAGATAAGAAGAGAATATACTATAGTTTTAGTATCAGATGGGTATACTACTTGCTCTTTAATTGTTTTGGACAAGCGGTGCTTCAGTGCAGTTTACACTTGATTTAAAGGAGTGCCAAGAGTTTTCCGCCGGCCTTTTTCTCTCGGCGTCTCTTAGCCAAAAGGACGTAAAAGCCGATGTATCGTATTATTTAGCGTTCATCGAGTGTGTACAAATACCTTAGAATAACAGGTTTGAGTTTTTGAGTTTGAGTTTCTATGAGGTTCTTACGTTTCTACTCTATTTACAATTACAACAAACAAAACAAACTATGAATGTAGCATTGATCGAAGTCGGAAGTAATCAAAACTTTATACAACTAGGCTTTTTACGTGATGGACGTTGCACGTATTGAACCGCATCACATTATGTTAGTATCATAATATATAACTGATTACATGGGAGGATTCCAAATCCGCTTTTTCGTTTACCTAATAACAGTAGGTACGTGATCGGATTATCGGAATCGCAATTCCTACGATTTCATTATGTTCTTTACAAGGCAATCTATTGTTTTGTTTAAAACTATAATTGTAATATCTCTAAATAAATCAAATTATAGACTCTTTATGTTTTTTTAATCTGAGTAAACTGTAGCGGTCAACTGATTTTAAGAGTACTCCTAATTGGGAAAACATTTTGTTTTTCTTGCATTTTTTAATTTGTTTAAGTAAAGGCTTCCGGCTGTATTATTGCAGTGATTATATAACCCGCACTCAGGTTTTCAAGGTTTAAATTATAAATAAATTTTTTGATCACTCGTAAATACATCAAAACAGTAAGGCCTAAGGTTATCAGTCGGTCGGATCGATTTGATATACTTCTTTAGTATATTCTTCACCATCGACTGTGGGTGCAGACTCTAACTGATGTGTATGTGTTTGTCGACAGGGCCTGCCATCGTGGTCGCGCGGGCTGGAGGCGGCCGAGGCGGCGCGCGCGCGCCTCGTGCGCTGGGCGTGCGGGGAGCCGCCCGTGGAGCCGGACCCGCCGCGCAAGAAGATGCCGCACGCGCTGCGCCGACGATGGCCGCTGTGCCCGTGCCTACAGGTAACTCATTATGTCACCAGGTTGCCTTCCAACCTTTTTATGTCCCAATGCTGGCCACGGATCTCACGCCACAACCGGGGAAGACCTGGATCATAGGTACTCCACCACACTGCTCCAATGCGGATTGGTGAAGATACGGGTTAGTGGCTAACCCATGTCGGATGTTGTCAAACCGCCCAAAGGTCTTTCAACTGCTATCTATCGATAACAATCGGGACCGACGGCTTAACGTGCTCTTAGAAGCACGGAAGCGCGCATGAAATTTGCCACTAGCGGTGACCCATCCGAGTACCGGTCGCGCCCAACGTTGCTTAACAATTTGCGATCAATGTTATTAGCGGGGCTGTGCGCGCTTCATATAAGTAGTAATAGTTAGTAGAGAACAATTCAAAATTCAGCGGCTCCAAGGCGTGTGCGCCAAAGACTGCCGGGAACAGACGTGCGCGGAGGCCTACATTATAGTCATGTTGCATGTCCCGTTGCACATAATCTGTACCCAGCTTTATGATTTCTCACGTAGCAATAACAATACAAGTTCTTGCCTGCTTACAGACTGAACCTCGTATTGCAAATAGGTGCACAATCTCGAACAACTAGATACTTATCGTCCCGGAACGTGTCATATGTCTCGAAGAGATCAGCTGATACGGGTATCGCGTTGCTCTGGGTCGCAGGTCTCCGGACCACTTTCACCTTATGTCGTGCATCGCCTCGGGGGCGATTTGGTATGAGATGGGCGTTAGTTTGTTTTGGATATCATGTTTATTTGAGATATCCATCTTCAGTACCACATGATCGTTTTGGTGGTTGTCGTTTATCGAGTTATTTGCACGATTGCCCTATCAAGATAGTACCTTCTATTTCTATATGGTCCTGTCTTGTCAGAATGTCAACATCCCCATAAAGTGATATGTAGCTAATCGACTCGTATAAAGTAAGTTTCAATAAAAAGGTCTCTTTTATTCAGTCCGTAGTTTGAGAGTATTTAGAATTTAAATGGCAGTGAAAAGGTTACTGATTTATAGTTATTGCATATCAGTTTTTATTCCTTCGGCTAATTCCAAGTCGAAAGGGAAAATTGCCATTTAATGCTCAATGGTGCTATCATTATTAAATTCTCGTTAAACTTACCTAGTCGTTGTAATGCCATAACTTATTGCAATTTTCTGCTGCAGCGGAAAATTTTACGTTGTTTATGTTTTTCTACGTAATAGAACCTACCAAGGAAAATCAGCTTGTGATGTGGGCGATACGACCTCTGATGATTACTCGTTTTCCTTGTCGCATACCTTTCTACTTGATTGTCGCTATGGAAAAAATACATGAATTCGATTCGCTCATCTAGCAATATAATAATACACATTACTCGACGACCCGCGTGGTGTAGTGGTTACCACGCCGGTCTACCATTCGAACGGTCCCAGGTTCGATCCCCGGCGGGATAGGAATTTAAATGATGAATTTAGATTTCTGTTACCAGTCTGGGTGTTTGTGTATTTTCTTGATATGTGTCCATGGCACCCACGTCACAGGGAATCCTAGTGTGGGGTTGTGAGTGTGAAGCGTTATTTATTATTTTATTTATTACTAGCTGTGCCCCGCGGTTTCACCCGTGTTAAAATTTTTTTCGCAATATTTCCCTTCACTGCTCTACTCCTATTGATTGTAGCGTGATGAAAAGTATACTATAACCAGCTCAAGAATATGAAAAATAATTGTACCAAGTTTCGTTAAAATCCGTTGAATAGTTTTTGTTACGTATACTATGAATAGTGTGTCCAAGTTATTAGTGTTGGAGAAAATTTAAATTTTCTGAAAGTATATTTTGTTAAAGAGACGTGTCACACGTCATGTGTACTCACACTCTAAACACTACAAAGTGTACCTAATAGTCTTCTTACCTTAACCTTAAGACCTCAAGGTGTTAAAGCGAGGGACATTTGATCTTTATTGCCACCAATTAGAGTTCGAGTCTATGATATACCCACTCGCATGATTGACGAGACGGCTGCCCCGAACTTGCCTTTTAAACTTCTACTAAGCACCTACAGCGCGTGTCAGTGGTACTGACATTACTGACACACCGACTATTTTTATAATTTACATTGACATTAATTAACAGAAGCGCGAAAATCCCCACTGGTAGTGTGGATCGCAAGCGATCACAGTATTAAGCAACCACCGGCGCGGTCGGTACTCTGATGGGACTGCTAGTGGAAAATTTCATGCGCGCTTCCGTGCTTCGGAGGGCACATTAAGCCGTCATTCCTGGTTGTTATCTGGATATATAACAGTCGTTAAGGCTAGTCGAAGGCTCTTTGGGCGGTTTAACAACATCCGACACGGGTTGGCCACTGACCCCTGCACTACCAATCCGCATCGGGGCAGCGTAATGGCGTTAGCTCACGGCCTTCCCCGATTGCGGGGAGAGACCTGTGCCCAGCAGTAGGGCATAAAAAGGGTTAAAGTCAATAAATATAAGCGCTAAATAAGGTTCACATAAATTTAACAAATGTAGTTTAAGAGCACTATGACCTATTACCAGAACTCGAAGTAAAACTTGTGAAATCTAAGAATATAAATCGATTTGGCATTTCTCAAATTGACCTTTAAGTCAGTTTCTATAACAGTAGTTTCATTTCACGAAGGCCTATATTAATCTTTATTTAAAATGCATTAACGGTATGTTTTGATTACTTTGCCCTTAATCCTAAAATGTATTTTTTAGAGGAATGGAGAGGTTAAGAAAGTGACAAGAAGTGTAATTTAAATTGATAGAAGCAAATTTGATATTCGGCGGATGAAATAGAAATAGGTACTTTGCGGTTGCAGGTTGCGTTTGGTTTCTAGGTTGTGGTTTCCAATTTTATTCGATTGCCTAGCATTATAATATTGTATTAAATTAGTTTTGATTCCGAGCATTTACTGAACGACGTTTGAACGCAATAGAGAATAATAATAAATATAGTACTCGTGTCTAAGTTTAAAAAATGTAAATAACGTAATTTGTAATCAACTAAAACGCGTAAAATAAAAAAATTGAGTTTTGTTTTCATAAAAATGTTATGCAGTATTCAAAAAAGCAGTGTATGTAACAACATCCGGTTCCAACTTAGCCACATGGCTGGCTTTTAAATAATAAATCGTTAAAAAGTAATGTAATGAAGCGTATAAAAATGTTATTACGTTCAAAACAAACCATCGGGAGCATGTAGCGATGAACATGGAAGCAAAACAGTTGATAAAATTAAAGGTGCAGAGACAATGTAGCTCGATAAGGGCGCGGAAGTAATTAGATAATTACGGGACAAGCGAGCAGGACCGTCGCTCGTCAATCCTGATTGAGACGAATGGTGCGGCGCCGGCGTCGCGAGGAGCGTGCGTAATGCAACCGCGATGACAAATGTTTATACTATTCAAAATACAAAGGTAGCAGTTACAAAATCAATTGGGACTATTGTTACGTCTATTGAAGAGGCCATTTAAGTTTTCTCTGATGAGGGTTGTGTTGAGATTTGTAAAAAAATAGTGGTAAAGTGATGTGAGTTCGCGATGTTCGGAAAAAGAAGGAGCAAAAAGAATTTCGCCTCGTTCAAGAGGAAGTGTTCGATTGTTAAGCAGAATGTAAGTTTCTTTTTATTAATAAGTATTAAAATTAGCAATTCTTTTTTCTTTTTGACATTTCCGTTGAGGTTATAATATGTTATGTTGAATGGAGTGGAACAAAATTTGAAAATTAAAGCTAAAAGGATGAATAAAAACGTACAAACTCCGATTAAAAAATAATAATATTATTATAATCTTTGAAGTTACGATGAATAGAAGGAAGATAATAGATGAACGAAGTCTTTATGTCATGCTATTTTATATACCGGCATATAATATTTATAAAATAACGAGAAACAAAACACGTAAAAATTTTCCAAGTACCAGGTGTTTGAACTTCCTCGCGTGAACAAATACACTTAAGCTTCTCAGAACGTCTAGCCGCTGTTCCACGCCCCTTTTGAACTCCCTCTGACGCATTGTTTGATTAACAGCATGCTTCTCACTGGAACTTGCCTTTTTTTGTTAATTAACGACTCTGCCAGTATTGTTTACACCGCTGCCAAATGTATTTATAACTTAAACTTTAATGTCCTTCACAAGAAGACCTAAAACAGCTTGTGTGTAATTGTTAATTAAATCAATTTGTGTCCCAAACGAATCAATTTGCTTTTGATTTCTTTTTACGGACTCGTTTAGAGCGTTCCTCGTAAATGTTACTGTTTGTGATGATAAAGTGAGTTATGATCATAAATGAGCTCGTTCAGTCGACCGAAGCGTGGGTGAAGTCATCGACGAAAATACTGAAGGCCCTTGTTATACCCCTGAAGGGTTGTAGGGTTGACAAGGCACCACTGTTCGTTTGTTTTCAACACCTGTCATGACTGTTTTGTTGTGGCATCTAGAACGAAAGAAGAAAGACTCACAAATGTCAAATATCAAGGGTATTTGTTAACCATCAAAGTTATTCTAGAAATGTTCACTATAATTTGATCTGAATTTAAATTATAACAATACACATCTACTGAATATATTATGTACATTATATAGGAACACACAGTACTCACTTAGTCATACATACCTTGTGATAATGAACCAAATAGCGTTATGTAGTCCAACTTGTGACGCCGGCAAACATTATGTACCTATCCTTGTTTAATCTTTCTTTGTCAATGGCTTATGAGCATATTTAAATATTCCATTGTTCACTGTTTAAATATTGTCCATTATTGTTCATGACCTCAGCACTGTTTGCATTAACTGTCAAATGTTTGATCAAATCATGTCTACCCCTATTCAAGTATTTGATCAATCTCATGAAACAATCTTTGTTTTTTGGCGATAATTATTTTTATGGTTGCGATGTAATTTTGAAAAAGGATTTTATCGATTTGTCGGAGTTTTCTTGTTTAGTGGAGTTCAAATTATTTTATTGTAAACATTGATTTCTTAAATTTATTGCATTCAAAATACATTATATACTATTTATATATGGCTCATTAAAACCCGTTACTTGTGCTTCAAGGAAAGTATAAATGTATTTACTGGTATTTATAGATTTATGTTTAGAAATATATTATTACTAATTTATTTCCTTAAGCTATGTTTCCTTGTTGCGCCTAAACGTTAACAACGAACGTAATAACAAAAGCATTTTGTTACGTACTTAAGCATTAATTGTGACCAT
>DWQK01002207.1:0-13622 GCA_018231225.1 Noctuana stator | reverse complement strand
TCAAATATTTACACAAAAAAGCCTAACTGCCCGTATGCCCCGTATGGAAAATTTCATTGGACGGACGTGGTTTTACAAAGTGCCCTAAGTTTGCGGTACGTTTTATAAGATTAATAATTTGATTCTAAATTTCTAAATATCTATCTATCTATATTATATTATTATGTTGGTCCGATTTCAGAACTGATTTTTTTCTAAGATGATAGTGTACTTTACATTATCTTAGAACAACATTTTATTTAAATGACAAGAAAATTTTGAACGCCATACAATTCAGCTAATCTCTTTAGAGATTTTTCTTTAAAATGTGACAAATACACCGCCTTTTTAGAAGTAATTTCGCCAACAGTACGTACAGCTGATGTTAATAAATTTTCTTATCAGTGAACATGACAAAGTTAATCTTAACATCTCATGTCAGTACACAATGACAGGTAGAGTGCCTGACCTGGCACATTTTGACATAAAATAAATCAGGGGACATAATCAGTTGTTTGTAATTTTTGTTTGATACACGAAGATAAATGCTCTATATTTCTTGTTAGACTTCAAGTTAAGGTTACACTCATGTAAATCTCATTATTGTACTCATACAAAAGTAAACTTTACAATCAAAATAATATTTGTACATATGTGATAATTCAATTTTTATGTATTGAGTGTTTATAGATAATTTCATGCTGCTCCATACTCCTATTTTCAGTCAAAAGTAGTTTAACTTTCTCTAACTACGGTCACCTAAAATAATACCGCCCTAAGCTATACATTGCAGTATTGAGATAAGGATTACATAGTACATTTAGGTAGTTACATTAACATTCTACGTAGAGCGTTAAATTTTTTTGACTGGGCTGTCATGAGAAGGCTTGCCCTACTATGCGAGCTGCTGAATCCCAGAAGGTGACGAAACGTCTTCTGCGACGATCGTATGTTATACTACAGAAATTCTATTGTTGTAGTCGATTAGATCCAAATTATAATATAATACCGTGAGAACCCAGTGTCGAGTGACGGCGCCCGCTGGCGACAGTTGCGGAGCAATCAGGGCGAAACGGCCGTTCGCTTTCAGCCACGCTCGCTGGCTCCCGTGGAGGCCGCGTTGACTTAGGTAATGGTGTGCTAACACTTGCGTAACAACTTCCTCACTGACCACTGTTCCGTCTTTGCCATATTTGCATTGACCACAATGGTCACGCTTTCAGTAAAGTACCTAGTTACCACCAATGTAATCAACAATAATTAGATGATGGTTTGTGAAACAGAGACGTTGCCGAGTTATATAAGAACATTAGCGTGTCTCCCAGGACAGTATCACATATGAAGAGGCACATAACATGAGGAGCATATCGAATGATTCTGTATCATATGAAGATATGTGCGTCACATATAGGATGTATATGTCCACATGACGCTATTCATAGCCACATATGTGTAATATCATACATGTACATATCATGCTAACCGACATCAAGCTGTTTTCAATTTTTAACCAGATCATTGTTGAATAAAATATAGCCTTTTGCGTAAGTACCTAATATCTACATCAAAACTTAGTTGTTACCGTTAAATAGAGCAACCGTTTGAAAATAACAAGAATGTTCTTCGAAATATTTATCAACCTTAGCATTAACTATTACAGCAAGAAAGTAATAAACTAACCAACTTTAGCTTAGAACTGAACAAAATTTCGCTGGTGTAATTCGTGTACTGCCACAACAGAAATAAGTCCTCAATTACTCAACTGACATGACAGGCAGGTGGTTACTGACATCATTCCCAATTGATTACTAACCCACAAGCCATCAGACCACAACCTACAGACCGCTGCTAACCTACATTCATTAACTCCAGTGTCCTATATTGAGACCTAACATAGTAATACGTTACGTACTCGTATGCTTTGTGTTATTTAATACTATGTGACCTTTGACTATTCAATAATACTTTATAAATACTTCTTTTCTTCATTCATTTTATAGTATTTCTGGATATGTAGCCTTCAAATCAAGTGTGCCCATACTATACTCATTAAAATAATAAAACGCTTCAAACTCATAACCCCATACTAGGACTCCCTGTGAAATCTAAATTCGTAATTAAAATTTCTGCTCCACCGAAAATCGAACCCAGGACTTTTCCAATGACGCACCGGCCGGCATGGTAACCGCTACATCACACGGGTCGTCAAATTTCATTGGACATATTCGTTAAAGATGATTTTGGCTTATAATTATATTGATTAGTGTACGATTAAGTCAGACATACCTAATTGGACCTTTCAATTTATAAAAACAATAATTTCACAAAATTATGGAAATTAAATAAGACATCCCGCTCAAAATATTCACGAGAACGAAGGAAACTGCGATGACAAATTAGTTAGCTGAACACAGAAACGAATCTTTTCATTGCTGTTAAACACGCAACGAATGTCAGTTTTAGTGTTTCGCGACAAAATTAAATGATAAAACAAGATATTTGAGACCAAATATTCCATTTACTTGCTGTAAGCTTTTGTTATATTTCTAGGGATATTTCTTGGAATTGTATTTAATGTTGTATTTTGTGTTGTAATTAATGACGTCACTATTAATATACCGATGCCCTCATAACCCACCGTGAAGCAAGTTTTGTAGCAAGTACTTATGTTTCGGTTGGGAGGGTTACTGCCGGACACGGTCCTCGTGAGTAGCAACGCCTCAACGTACGATCAGATCGGACTTCTCTCCTATTTGAGGTTGGACGTGAATGTCCATGGGTTGCAGTGAATACTTAACATCAGGCAGCCTGCATGCTTGTTTGCTACTCATAATTTATACCGACGATAAATAAAAATTATTTTAAACAAAAAAAAGACTGAAATGTCATAGAGTTACAATAAGAACACGTGATCCTAACAAACCGAACGTAAAAACATAATGAATGACAGATTACTGGTTCTCACACACGCGCTCATTCAACCCGAACATTTATAAAAAGGTGTGGACAACGTACTCGTAATGCCATCATCTGAAATATAATCTGTTGCGCTCTGATTGCTACCGTTTTGTTGATTGCATTAACTGGGCTTAGTGAATTGTATTAAGTGGCTACAGTTGTTTAAATTATTACGTAAGAGGTTAAACAGACAATAAAGTTTAAACTGTTCAAGAAACTGTGATCACGACTGTTGCAATAGACTAAATCCTATAATATAGGTAATCAACTATAACTCGTGCACACAAAACTGTAAATTGTCGCACACATAACTCTAATGGTATGAGGTAACAAACATAATAAAAATACAGTCAAATTGAGAACCTCCTCTTTCTTTGAAGTCGGTTTAAAATAAACAACCTTCATCTAAACGTAACGAGAACGTAATCGTTTTATGAGATAATCTTACGTTTAACAAGAAGCGTTTAATATTGTATTGTTACAACCAAACATTTTTCATCCGCATTATAGCTAACTAACCACCGAACAGACAGTTTTTTACGTATGATTGACTGACTTTTAAAAATATGCAATATTTAGATGAGTATCCCTTCTAAAAAGGAATACCTAGTATCGTATCAAATCTAATTGTTAATGATTGACATCTAGGACAACGAAATCAAACAAATATAGTTTTATCCGTTATTGCATTGCATCTTACCGATTACTTTCTATTTTTATACACTTTATGAAACAAAATGTATGCAAGGTAAACGCTAGTTCGGATGAACAAACAGACGATTAGCCAACAACCGACAAGCGAGAAGCAAACCAGTTGCGCACTCTCGCTGGGAGCGTCCCCGATCATGCGTGACTTCTCACGTTCGCTCGCCACCACTTGTTATATTCACATATTTGAACATTTAAACACACTTTGGTTTATATATTTATTTGATTTACTAGCTGTGCCCCGCGATTTCACCCGCGTTAAATTTTTTTTTCCAACATTTCCCTTCACTGCTCTGCTGCTATTGATTGTAACGTGATGAAAAGTATACTATAACCAGCTCAGGTGTATGAAAAATAATTACCAAGTTTCGTTAAAATCCGTCGAGAAGTTTTTGTTTCCATAACGGTTATACAGACAGACAAACAAAAATTTTACTGATTGCATTTTTGGCATCAGTATCGATCCCTAATAACCCCCTGATAGTTATTTTGGAAATATATTTCATGTACAGAATTGACCTCTCTACACATTTATTATAAGTATAGATATATGTCAATGTATATAGAGCCAGTTTCACGATACAACCAAGTAAAGTCAAGATTTCCAGATAACCAAAGACGAAGCTAAGAAAAATATATCAATTGATAAATTGCGTTTGTCGATTTCTCAAATGAAGAAGTGAACATGTAGCTTCCACCTACGAGCATGTAGCACAGTAATGCAATAGTACTCCTGTCACTGGCAGCTCAATATTGAATAGTGAATAGTCTCAGTTCCCAGCAGTGCGACATAAAACGGGTTGAAGGCATAACTTAAATTTCGGACTACAAATTATGAATGCTTCTACAAACAACTATGAGGTGGTAATCTATTACATGTGAGATAGTAAAGTTGTTTAACTACATCTCAGCGTTAATGAATGATGGTACAACGTGGAAAGAAAGCAGTTTGTATTGCGCCAGTGTCAACAATATGTACGTTGTAAATTCCGCGCCAACCACCAGTGTCAGGTCCTGATAAGATATAGGAGCTTGTAAAACGGGTTGTGGTCTCGTAGAGATGCAATAGTTGTGTTGATCTTTATAAAAAGTTCCAAGGAGACTAAGCCAACGGGTTTACAACAATTTTACGCAATCATTTCTCAGAGGCGGTTACTTGTCTATCTAAATTCTAAAGCGTCTGACATTACATCTTTTGGTTCTTTGATTATTTGAAAACAAACACCAATCAATATCTCGTCACGGCCTACCCTAGATGCCATTCTGTTTGATTTACAGCCATAATTCATTTGTACGTGCGTGTGTTAATGTCTACTGAACTTCTAAGCGCGGCTTCAGTGATAGAAAAACGGTTTCGGAACACTATACACCGATTTGCTTCTTTCTAGCGATAAGCAGCCGTATCAATTGAGAATATGCAAGAGCGTCTTACAATGCAGCTCAAGAGGCGTCAATAAGCCAAATAAATGAAAATTCCGAGCGAAAAATTAGATTAATTTCGGATCTTTGAAACTTTTTTTGGTACTCTTGCCTTACTTAAATTAAATATTAAACTTTTAATATAATTTCATACAACCTGGCTTTAACAAAAGTAACAAATAAACAATGTTGAATCAAATTCATACAAAGTGGTTTAAGGCAGAGCGAGCGCAATGCCGTCCTGCGGATCGCCGGAAGTCATAGCATTCACGCCGGTGTGCACAATTTTAACCACAAACCCGACGAGATATTAACCTATAGTCTGTCCGACAGGGCCGGCCAATACTTGATGTATTTGTATATGTAAATATTCTAAATATATATGTATATTTAAAATACAAGTATTTAAAAACTTTCAACTTTTTTATATTTGGTATATTTTAAATATTTAACTAAAATACCTATTTCATAATTTTTATTTTCAAATATTTTTCAGTTAAAAATACATTTCAGTCAAATACTTGATTCATTTAGGAAAGAAAAAAAAACAAACAAACAAATAAATGAAGACTTGGCAGGACAACCTCATTTATGGCCTTAGCCTGTTCCTTTTTTAGTTAATAAAATTGGTGAACAAAGTTTGGGAAATTTAACTTTAACATATTATTGACATTATATTATCTACATATCTAATAGTTGAAGAGAAAACAGTCTGAAATTTCTCATACCTAATTAAGTTCATGCAGAGAAAGAGTGTAAAATGATAAAATTTATGTTGAATATGCATTGCAAATACATAACAAACAAAGAAAAAACAATGAAATAGTTGCACGTCATTCACTAACTAGATGGCGTTTCAGGTCACGGAATATCTATAGAAAAATTTATTTAATAAATTTAGCCAAATTTCAGCTGCTAGACGGGAGACAGTTGGAATTTTCACAGATGTATTTCCATTATCACTATAACAACAAATACTAAAAACAGAATAAAATAAGTATTTAAGGGATATCCCATACAAAAAGCGTGATTTTGTAGATAATGATAAGGAACCATCTGTGCGAGAGTCCAACTCGTACTTCGCTGGTTTTTTTAGTAGCCCCTGACCCAATAAGAGGCTACAAAACAAGACAATGGTGTGCTTCCTCAATACATTTTGTTTCAACTGTAACAGTTTCCATTGGCTGAGCATTGTACTGGCTGCCTTGACCCACTCCAATACTTGATTTACATTTTGTTAACTTGCAAATAAATTAACATTGAAAACATAAAGAATAACGTTAAATTTACAATGGCTTAGGCCTGGCAACTAGGTATTTTATTAACTTTAAAATTACATTACTTCCAATGTTTCTTAAAAATACCTATTATTATAACTAGTATTTAAGTATATTTATTTTAAAATTAATTTAAAATTTCAAACATTTTAAAAGTAATCTATAGTATATTTAGGGCATAGACTACAAAATAAAGTTTTGAAGATTGCAAATTGTTAAGAGTGAAGCAATTTGTAAATAAAAATTATTCTTAGCCAGTTCACTAAAACTGAAGACATTTCAATCTCTGAAATAACTGAAAAATTACTTCTTTAAAATAAAGTGTATATTTAAGTTGTAAATACCTATTAGCTATTTAAATAAATAAAAAATTATGAATAAGGAACTTAATGAACTTCTAAAACTGCTAAAAATTTAGCTTTAGTTTAATAGTGAGCACTGTTTCCGTCTAGTATTTACTATTTTTAAACCTACTGTTAAAGTACAAAATATTACTAAACATATATTATGCTTCATAAACAAATAAATTTTTGAGTTTAAACTCTTAATTAAACTATAGAAAAACGCATACTTGAAATTTCTAAAACAATGCATTTTTTATAATTATTTCTATGTTATTAAATTTCTAAAATGCACTCCTAGTTTTAATCAGAAACCCGTAAGTATGACATAGCAAATTGTAGAGTTTAGTTGAGGTAAGGCACTAACCTGAGGTAAGTTGGCGGCGATTTGTCTCTGCAGCGAGTCCCGTTCCTTTTCCACCTCCTTGAGCCGCAGCTCGGTATCTCCTAGACGCTCCTGCGTGTCACGAAGACTCTCAACCAACTTATCTCGCTCGTCCAACATCGATACCATGAGCTGTTCGAAATTGGCATCTTCGCCGGAAAACTGAGAACTCCGTTGGCTGATACTGTCTTCCGATATCGTGGGCATTACGTCGCACATCATATTCCACATTTTAATTTACCATCAAACCAGAATAACTTATCGTACACGACACACCGAATACACAATGATTTCGATCACCGTTTTACATATGTTTCGGCACAAATGTTACCTAAATCTAGCGCACAGAACGCGAGGGCGGTGCTTCACATTGTTGGAATATTCGTACAGAACCTTAGTCAAGATTTCGGTATACATTATAGTTCGAAATTTTAAAAAGACACACCTAGAACTAAGACTCCTACGATTCCATACTATCACGGTTCAAGCGGCATGTCTGCCATCTTGGATTGAACGTCAGTCTTGTCAAAGAGTAAAACAAAGAGTCGGAAATACGCAGAATGGACAACACTTTTATAACTCATTCTTTTAATAATTTACTAATCACTTAGCATAAAATTTATTATAAAAATTAAATAAATTGAGGAATAAAAGAACGAAATTTACAAGTTTTATTTATAATATTTTATCAACACACAAAAACTACCTCCAGAAAGATGAAAAAAAAAAGTTCTTACCCACGTATTTTTAGTATTATTCAGTAACCGAGGTCAGGTGCAAATTAATAATTCTTCAATTCAATTTTGTGATTCTTTTCTTATTTCATTTTAGATTTTATAAATTTTCACGTCTTTGGGAGTAGACAAGTTTGCTCTTCTGTTTCTTTGACGTACGTACTCTTTGATTGACCGTCTATCCATAAAGTTTACGCACGACACTATGAAAGTATGAATGAAATATATAATTTGTTAACTTGTGTAATCTAGAAACAAAGTAGAAACAATCATCACCCAGAAGTTTCAAATTTATGGGTGTAGCAGTTTGCAAATATACCTGTTAAATGTCTGTAATTCAAAATAAATCCTTGCTGTTCTTAATGTATAACTTAAGAATCTGTGATATATTTACCATTTAAGTTATCTGTTTTATGTCATAAGCCATATTATCATTTTTCTTTCAAATACTTTCAATGATTGTGAATGTCACTGTCAGAGTACTATTGCATTCCACAGACTATATAATTTACCTATTATTATGTATACGTATTATTAATCTTAATTTATTAATTTGATTTGATTTGATTGATTGACTGGGAACAGAATAAGTTTTATGGGTTTTATGGTTAGTTCTGGTAAATAAACACATTTTCACATACTTTTAGTTTAAATAAAAGGATATCCATGGCCTAATCATTTTCACCTCATAGCCCCATAGGGGAGAAAATTCTTGAATGCAATTGAAAAACGAAGTACCGAAGTCCTTATTATTATCTTCCACAATTAGTGGGTTTGTCAAATGCCGAAGAAAAAGGGCAAGAAAAAGGTCAGCCATGGAGGTAATGCTTATGCTTATTTAAACATTTAATGATTATTTTAGATTGTATGATCATGTATTGTTTCCATAGTTGTCTTATACATTGATGTTTTTTGTTACCTATTTCTAGTATTGAAAACTAAATATCCAAGTACCTATGTGTGTATATAAAAACTACTAAACATTATGTTTAGTAACTCATAGATAAAAGAAAGGTACAAAACCATTAGTTATTTGTACTTTTAATCCCTTTCCAGATTTCACAATAAATGACTCTGCCAATGCATCTAAGCCAGTTGGCAGAGTTAAGAAATCTGTACCGGAGGCTGTTCCTGAAGTTTCCTGGGATCAGATAGAAGACAATGATTTTGAAATAGAGGAACAAATTAACTCCGATGGCACAAAACAGTTTGTTTATAAGAAAAAGAGAAGTACATCCAAAGTGGAATATGACAATATTGATGAAAGACCAGGCTTAGTATATCCTGAAATAGTTTGGTATTTGATATCGCACTATATAAAACCTGAAGATATAGGTCATTTTGCAGGAATCAACAAGACAACTTATAGTTTAACAAAACGTGAAACGTTTTGGCGAACATTATACAAACGTCACTGTCAAAGAAGTCCTAAATTGCCTGAAAGGTTACGTATTGAGAACAGTTACAAGTTGTATGGGTTACGCCAAAGGGTGATTAGAGCTTTATTTCACACATATGACCTATTTGTTAAGAGGGTTAGCCGTGAGTCCATTCAAGAGAGTAAGCCACACCAGCTAGTTAAAAGAGTGTGTGTTGACGTCTGGTATTGTAAAGGGCCGACAAACTCATCGGTTTTCTTCAAGTTTAAAAAACTTTATCCATATAGAAGGATACAGAAAGAAGGCTTAGATTTTGTGAAAGAATTAGGACGTATTGATGCAAATCCTGAAGAGGATTCACAAGTATTACAGGTGAGTTATGTTTCTAATGTTGAAATATTCCAAAGTTGAAATATTGTTAAAGGCTTAAAGTATTAACAGATAAAAAAGAGCACTTCTCCTAAGAGTGGAACAGTAGACGTCAACTATTTAAAAATAAAAGGAGGAGGTACTCAATTTGACCTGATTTTTTTTTGTTTGTTACTTCATAATTTTCAATTAGGTGAACCGATTTGGATTATTTGAAGCTTCCCGATTGGTCACATTTGAATTTTGCAACTGCATCCATGAGAAAATTACATAAGTCATGAATGTGCGTTATGTGCATAACAATCTTGAAGTTAGTTGTTTACGTAACGCAATTTCTAATTGTTATAACACAGTTCATGGCTTATATGACTAAGATGTAATTAATTTTTTTATTGCTACAATTTTAAATTGCTAAATGATATTGATGGAACTTAGTCATCAGAGGATGTTATAGTTCAAGAATGGAGATAATTGTGAGATTAAAGTCAACCATATTTATTTTTGATTATCTTTTTACAGGTGATATGCCAGCATTTCTACCAGGTGCCACCTTTGATGGGCATGACACTTTCTTCAGTCAGTGTTGTTTTATCCAAAGGATTTATACATCATAAAGTGCATTTAGGCTTTAACAGCGGCCAACACAATGTTTCCAGAAACATTTTCCCAGAATGTTCTGTGACACTAGACAATGTTGTAAATATATTTGTGCATGACTGGTGGCATCCTAAGTATCCACATTTTGAAAATAGATTGCCTGCAAGCATGCGAGATGAGGAGTCATTGCCAGTTCTGAAAAAGGATTTCTTTACAGATTGTAATGGTGATTTATAGTCTGTAGATACTCTTTTGTGATATGATGAAATAGATTATATTTGATACTGTTTAAGAATTTGTTTTATTTAATTTATAATTTTCCTATAAAATACTATGCCTGAGTTATTGACATAAAAAATTAAAGCTACAAGTCTGTTTAAATAATGTTTAAGTGGTTTTGCTTTTATCTGTGTCAAGTTAAATGAACTCTAATCGTTAGCATTGGCTATAATAAACAGTAAGTACCTATCTACCCACACCATATTTTGTTATGATCTCATGTGATGAACTTGACCTTTTGACAAATTACCTACATATCGCGAAGATACCCAGACTAGTGGACTATATTGTGGTAAATACGGACGTGTCTCAGATAGTAAAAATGTTGCTATTTTTATTTCTCACTACAGCTATATCGGTAAGTTAGAATATTTATATTTTCATACTTAATAGGGTAAGTTACCCGGCAACATCCTAATCGCATGTAATTATTCAAAGTAGTGTCGGTGTCCCCGCTAATGTCGCGATGACGGTGTCGTTGTTGTGTCGGAGCCGGTGTCGTTCGAAGGGTGCTTCTTAGAACGACACGACACGACATCGGCTCCCGACATGACATGAAATTATTCAAGGATAGATTTGGACAGTACAGTGAAAAATTTAATTATGTTTAATTGCAGTGAATGTAAAGTCCATCAACTTATAACTTTAATGTTACAGGTTTGTGTAGCTGACATTACCACCACATTGTCACCGATCCGTTGTGGCGAAATACCCCAGACGGTAAGCTTGTTTTTTTAATATTTTAGAAAACAAAGTGTAAAATTTGGCTGCAAACTTGCCTGATGGAAAGTCAAGAAACATTTGTAGATGAACAACCCTTAACTTAAAGTTAAAGGCAATTAAATTAATTAATTTAATTAATTAAAAATTAAATTCATTAATTAAGTTAAAGGCAAAGAAGAACTGTGATTGACCACGCTGCTCCAATGCGGATTCGTGAACTTTACGAATTACAGCCATTCCAAGTCAGATGGTTTTTAAAAGATGGCGATTTATTAACAACTTACTTAACGGTTTAATGTGCTTATAATGTGTATAGAATAAAATATTACAAATTCTACGATTCGATAAAGGTCAATCCACGGACACCACTGATGTAGTCTCGCCTAACTAACTACTGTAGATTAATGGTTATGGTCACTGTCGATACTTAATTTTAACTTCTTCGTCAGATCAACGCCTGTCTTGGAAATCCAACAATCATCCATGATGCTTCCAATTCTTGTGCAAAGGGAATGACCCAGGTAAGATTAGGTTCTTTTTATATCAGGAAAACTTGGCATGAACACCTTCCGTCATGGGCCTGAGGGTAGACAATGTCAAAATCCAGTTGACTAAAAACTTGAAGGTGTTCCTACCTAGCTGCCTAGCCACTTAACCTAGCCACACCTGGCCGAAGCCGGACTCCTCGGGAGTCGAACTGATGGCGAAGATGGTTCATTTTCTGTAGCGTAACATACCTTCAATAAGCTACTTAATCTGTCTCGCCTTCGCATTTTTTTTCTAAATACGATTGATGGAGCAGGTTCTGTACCAACAGCAAATAATTTTCGCACAAACCACAAACACGGAACAGAACAGGTACCTAGGTGATGTGACCATTTAATTGGCGAACCTACCAGTGGTATAGTCACTACTATACCCGGTTCGTTTAATAGTGATAGAACCTTTTCCTTTTTCAAGTCCGTGAAATATAATGTGACGTTGTGTCTTTCAGTGCCAAAAGATAACGTGTGTCTTCAGAAATTCTGGCTGGTTGAAGGACGGTAAGGTGGACAAGCAGAAACTCACAGCCCACTTCGACCAGTACGCGAGTGATCACCCAGATTGGTTTGATGCAGTGCAGAAAGTGAAGGAAACTTGCCTTGCATTTGACTTGCAACCCCAAGGAGCGCTGATCAATTGTCCAACGTTCGATATCATGTTTTGCTCCTGGTCTACCTTGATTAAGGTAATATTAAAATCTTTAGAGAAAAACCACCTACAAAAATGGAAATCATCCGAAAGAAGTTTTTTCTTCACGTGCAAGCTTTCTGATTAGTGCTAAAAGTTGCGTCATTTGGGTTAAAAAATATACCTAGGCTTGTGTTTGTAGTTGGTAAAGCTTTATTTACTTAGTAAATAAATGAAGAAAGATTGTACTTCCCATGGATACCTCGACCTCGTGCATACATATACGATAGGTACAACTAATCGCCACCTCCACTAGTAATATATTCGTATCTAGATATCTGGAAGATATCGGGAGATATCTCATATCTACATATCGGGAAGCATTGCTTCCAGCGACCTGATTCATCCCAGTCCATCCTTCATGTCACATAATATACATCTACAATATTACATATACCTTATAATGTGTGTGCAATTTAGAAGAATGTCCTTGATTATTCCAGAACGCGCGTCCATCCCAGTGGTCCACCGCAGCACAATGTCAGTATCCGAAGCAGTTCGCAGCAGTGTGTCCCTTCTGCCCCGAAGACTGCTTCGCGCCGGTCGTCCCGTACGGCTCTTGCAATGCCTGTATTCTTCTGCCACGCTCGCCTTAATCTTACGACTTATCATTAAGATTGACACTTCCTCTATTCAGTTTTCTTTCGTTAACTTTACGACAAGAGTTCATTTAATATTAAAAAGGAAATAATAGATAATTAACACGGACATAATTATAAACCCTGCTAGTTTTGCAAGGATCGCCTTTGTATGATTTAAAATGTAAATGTTGTTGCTAAAATAATTAAATAAATAAAAATGTTGGACTTTTTTTATTGAATTTCTTGCGATAATATATGAATTTCTTATGATAATATAAAAACGACACTTAGTTTGGGTATGTTGACATCTTTGTTTCCAGAAAAGTACTTAATGAAAGTCGGAAGGGATATAATTTTTGGGAAATGCCGACTCATTATCATCTTAACGATGCTTTATCCTAATTCAGTACATTAGTCAGCTCATTCATTTGTCTTATTTCCATGGCCATGAGCATGAATGCCGAGCTGTATAATACCTATATTATTCTATTAGAACTAGCGACCCGATCCGGCTTCGCACGGGTGCAATGCTAATACTAAATACACTACAGAAAAACGATGAGCTTGTGTACACATTATTATAAAACTTCCTCTTCAATCACTCTATTAAAAAAAACCGCATCAAAATCCGTTGCGTAGTTTTAAAGATTTAAGCATACATAG
>DWQK01002206.1:0-13628 GCA_018231225.1 Noctuana stator | reverse complement strand
AAAAAAACCGCATCAAAATCCGTTGCGTAGTTTTAAAGATTTAAGCATACAAAGGGACATAATGACAGAAAAAGCGATTTGTTTTATACTTTAGTTTTATACTATGTAATGAAGATTGATTGATTCTGCTTTTAATAATCACTTCTTTTCCTTCTTCACGAGTTCCCCTTGTTGATTCATCTTCCATTCTCCGGCTCTTCGAGAGCGATTTAGGTATACTTATTCTGTTCCGTTAGTGTATGTATTATAAAACATACGTACTTACTTACCTATTTAGGTATTATTGTAAATATTGTAATATTATGCTACTGCTACTCGTAGCTATTGAACAATTGTTGTTGCAGTTGCATTACATCACAATGCCTAGAATTTAATGCAATAAGATTTTCCTATCAGTGTTTATAACTTCATGCATACTTATTATTAAATTACACCATGCTTGTTTTCACAATATCAGTTTCTTAATATGGAAATATCGAAGTAGGTACGTGCCGATGTATGTTTTTATGTTCGGACTTTTTTTAATTTTGAACCAATAGGATCCGGTTTCGTTAAGTCCAGGATCGCTACAATTTCTTGTAATAATTATAATTTAACTTAAATTATCTTCTCTCTTACTAGCTTCTGTAAAATAATCTTATTAAAATATCTATGTGATACCTAACTCCTTCAATTTTATTATTATGAAATATGACAATACCTAGTATGAAATGTGTTTTTTAATGTGCAGATATTATCTGCTTGTCAACTATTGTAAGGTAGTAATAATGTAGTTACCTACAGATTCGCACAGGAAGGAAAAGTTATTTATAGCCTATACTTTTGTAGTGGAATCATGGTGCAATTCAAATTCAAAGTAAATGTGCGTCATAGCTTCTTTGAACGTTATAGAATCTCAAAAAATACGCTGCGTCATTTTCGCAAGGAAATCATTGATAAGAACTGGAATATTTTCATGACTTCGTATTTTTATTAATGGTACCTACCTACCTAACTACATTTTAAAGATACCTATAATACGATTTATTGGTAGTATTATATATATGTATTGAGATATCGCGTTTTGAAAGTCTCTAATTCGTAGATTAGCCTTCTGTATTTGCAGTAATTTTAGCTAATGTGAGTACCTCGTAGTATTATTTACATGGTCAGCTGAGTTACGAGAAAAACATAAGGAATTGTTAGTACAATTAGGAATGTGAATTTGTGCTTACGCGAATAGGTACCTATGTGTCATAGCTATAATGATCATAAGTGGATCCTTATAAAATATGCTGTATCATTTTCGTTGTAGGTAATTATAATTTTATCAAGGAAAGTTTTGATACGAGAACATTTTTTTTAGCTACGTACCTATTTTATTATAACTTCACTAGGAGCCGCTTGCGGCTTCGCTTGTCTGAAATTGAAAATTGCGGCAATTTTGATTTACCTGTACATTTTGAAATTACCCTTACATTTTTCTCTGCATAAATGACAGAAACAGTTTAAAATAAATGTTATTGTCGGCATACCGCAAGGTGGCGTCCTATCTCCTCTTTTTTTTAAATCAATACGATAAACCTTTATCTTTCTTCTCGCTACAACCTAGGTAGGTACCTATATGCAAGAAGTTTTACCAATTGAGCATTGGTAGAGAATACTACATACAGAATACTACGTACATAGAGAATCTATCATAAATGTTTCGTTCACCTTTACCCTATTTCTCAATAGCAATTTTATTACATTTTAACATAAGGAAGACATTGCATTCCATGCTATTTCTACTTATGGAATTCCAATGAGTAGGTATATTGAAATATTGTAATTTCGTTCTTCGTTTCAGCTATGGGAATAGTGCCATCTCCTATGGACTGCTTTCTAGTGAACAGAAGTTTGAAGACGCTAGCGTTGAGGATGGAACAACACAAAAAGTCTTCCTTGGTAGTCGCCAAGTGGCTAGAACAGCATCCGAAAGTAGTCGAAGTACTGCATCCTGGTGAGCATTATTATTATTAAATTATTACAGGCCCAAAATGTAACTTACAAACCATTGTAACTGTATTGTACTGCCTCTACCCATAAATATCTACTCATTTTAAATTAATTGTCGAAAAGTACCTTCCTACCAGTATTTTATTCAGTTGATCTTTAGTTTCGACAAAATAATTATTATGTCTTACGCAATTGTCAATCTATTTACATTTGAATTGCTTTAATTGGAATTAGGGTTTTAACTGTATCGTAAAGGCCACTGACCTTTTTACAAGTAGGTAATGTTAGAGGTGCGTAGATAAGTATACCTATTTACATAAAACACGTAAAAAGAAACATTATAAGGCAATGTGCTTATTGCCTTTCCAGTCTTATACAAAAACAATATTGTGATTGATACACTTAGGTAAATGCGATTCTAATATGGTGAATGGCGGTTGTTTATGCGAGTCATACTATCATACGCAATAATATGTCAATTTATGTATGTACGTAATTCAGCATAACAACTGACCCCAAATTGCCCTCTGAACTTCTTCGCTACAATGTTTTGATGAACTTTTATCGTATTTGTTTAAGTATATCTTGGTAATTATTGCTAATATTATGACAGATATAAAAATATTTTTACAAAACTGCGATTTCGCAATGATAACCTTGTCAGTGTTTATTAAAATTAACAATAATTCATCATGATTTTATAATTAGACTTTGGAATTGAAAACGTTTATTATAATTATATTATAACGTATATTATGTTACACGGTTACAAGATTTATTATGGGTGACTGTTCTGGTATTGCAAATTTTAACAGTCTAAAATAAAAAAAATGTGATTACCTATTGCTCGATTATTTATCAAATAAAAAAAATATAAATATCCGATTATAATTAGGAAATTTGGTATATTTTTAATCTATGTAATTCTAGGCCTTCCTTCACATCCGCAACATGAAATCGCCAAAAAGCAGACCAGTGGACATTCGGGTGTGTTTAGCTTCAGACATTCCGGCGGCCTAGAAGAGTCCAAAAAGTTGCTGAAAACAATGAAAATCTTTATACTGGCTGAAAGTCTTGGAGGCTACGAAAGTTTAGCTGAATTACCGTAAGTTGTCTACTGATTATTGATAATAATAAAATTAATTTATTGTGACACATTATTATTGATTATGATTATTTATTGTGATTTATTGTGACAAATGTCACAATAAATTAATTTCATTAGTGAAATAAATCTTATAAAAATAAAAAAGCAACATAAGAAAAATAATTACATTTCTCTCATTAAACGAATTAAAAAGCTTATAAATTTGATATGCATATTGACGGAACTTAAAAGTATAAGTATATCTACAAGCTATAATAACAATAATCTATAAACAAATAAATAATATTTGAACTTAATAATTTACATAAGATTGTTTTACAGATCTCTGATGACACACGCATCTGTACCTGAGCACCAAAGAGTTGAGCTTGGCATATCCGATTCTCTGATAAGACTGTCGGTAGGCCTCGAGGACACAGAAGACCTTATAAAGGACCTCGACTTAGGACTAAAGGCAGCATTTGACTGAATTTTTATCTCAGAGTGAAATGTAACAAAAAGTAGCAATATTATAATATAATATTATTTTAGTACGTAAGCATTTAAAACTATGGGTGAAGACGTTAAGCGTCAATATTCGGTTAGCTTTAAAATTGGAAAACTTTTTGATTTACTTTTGCGACGCAAACGATCACATTAGGTCACGTAATTTATTCAAATTTAATGGAATTACGAGGTTATTAAAGATGGCCTTAAACCTGTTATCCCTGAGCCAAATGCACTATGTGTAAATAAAAATTAATATTTGAATTTTTAAACGGCGTAGGTGTAAGTTACTGCGAATTTTTGCGATTTAAAATTAGAACAAATGTTTTTGGAAGTAACGATTTACTCAGTGATAAAAGAAATTCCGAAATTGGAACTAACCTGATACCTATTTTTAAACGGTGCGGATAAAAATTATCGATTCAATCTTAACGTTATCACCTTACAAAATTTTATGAATTGTTTATTTTTCTCATATTTTTCAATAAATTTTTTAGCTGTATATTAAATTTCTGTGACTAGTTTTGTATACTTCAATCATTTTATAATTTTTTATTGTTAAATTTTCATTATATTAAATAGTTACGTTTCTATTATATATTCTATTTTATACCTATCAGAATGTATATTGCTGCATTTCTAGAAGTATTAATCAGATTCATTATAGCTTAAGTCAAATAATAATTATACAATTTTTTAATCACAATATTGCCACTTATTTACGTATTTATTTTTAATTGACACAAAATAGGTTAAACAATTTGTACTGTAGTTTTAAATCGAAATATAAAAGACAATCACGTTATAATACTTATACTTATTTTACAATCTTACATGTTCCTATATTATGTGCCTGTTTGTATTATTAAAGTCGTAGTTGTCAGCTAATTATCAGCTTATGACGTACATTTTATATTAAAACTGACTAGAAATAGTGTTCAACATTTAAAGTTAACTTATATAATTATTTTAATTGGTAATGCGATCAAAAAGTTAATATTTAAACCATAATGTTATAAGCCACTTTAAAGAATCGCGTAGACAGAAAATTGATGGAATAAATTTAAAAAAAAAATAATATCCGTATTGTATTTGTTGGGTTACTATACACATATACGGGTCATTTCGCTGGGGAGACGCAAACATTAGAGTTAAGGAAAACAGAAGAGGTTACTGAATTAATGCGTAGTGAATCGTTTTTTGTGTGGTGCGACCATTAATGTATTTCGATTTTTTGTCAATAACATAATACATATTATTACGGTTGATCAGTACAAGTAAAGTAAAAAATTGATTTCTGGATTTCAGAACAAATATATGTATAGGAGCCCCAACAAAACCATTGTACTATTGTGTACCTACACAGAAGATACTGTTTAGCATAAGGTCAAAGGAGGCTCGCTACCTACATCTATACCAGGTTAAGTTTGTGCATTTTTAAACTATAGAACAGCAATCGAATAATATATAACGAATAGAATCTATCTCAGATCGTTGTTAAGGAAATTGTAAACTGACATCGCTTAATCCTGTTATAAATGTAAAAGTGGATATAATAAATGAGTTTTTTAACACATGCGTTTACTTACTATAATGCTTTTAATCTTTTGTGACTCAGAATGTTAAGAAAATTTTCTTGTATATATTAGAGCTTATTATTTATTGGACAAATCAGGAAACGTTTATAAAATATCGTTATTTATAGTCATTTATTTAACTCTCGACCATGATTTGTGTTCGTAAATAATAATTATATTGCCACAATTTTTTTGAGGGCAACGTCAGCACTTTTATATTTGATTTTTCACAGATTTGCTTCGGGATTATTTGAAATTCGCGGCACGGAGCACTTAAAAGGCATGTAAATAGTGAAATGATCACATTGAATTTTATAAAGATTTTAATGGTTTAATCATTGATATACTAAATTAATCTAGATTCGAATTCTCATATTATGTCTCAGTAGCTACAGCACAGAATCAAAGACAATACTTCTTTTTAAAGTTCCTAAATGATAAAACAAACCTTAAAAGCAAATTACATAAAGCACATTTTTAAGCGTAACGTTTTACACTTTTGAAGGAACGTTCGGTATTTGACAGGCCACTCATACTCATAATCTTTGGTCCTTCTCAATGGAAAATAAGTCCAAAATGCACTATTTATTGAGGATGTTTTTTCAACCACTCATTCTGAATTTGATAATTTTATGTTCGTAATCCACTTACTTTTTTTGTGTCGAAATAAGAATTCGTTTTATTGATTTTGGTATCTATAAAATAATAGGTACAACGTAGTATCAAAGAAATCTTTGATTATGTCAATGTTTCTTATCAAAGACTGGTCTTTATTGACCATTCCTTGATAAGGAATAAGTAAACAGGTACTTACTGATAGCAATAAATTTATTTTGGATGTTAAATAATATGGAGTGTCAGTTGTTTTGTGACACAGTCTTAAGCTAATTTTGCTGCTGGCAACTTGTTGCTGTCTATTTAAATCTTTAATTACTAGGTCAGGACAGAATTTTACAAACTAGAACCTAGACTGCCAGTGCAAGTAGAACACTTAAGGTAGGGCGTGCAATTCTCATTTATTTTGTTTTACGTACTATGTACCTACTCATATTAAATTTTGGTTTATTAATTTTGGATTACCTACCTACCTACATATAAAATTCCATTGATTTATACACATTTATAATAGTTACGTTGGTACCTAGATGTATTCAGTGTTGACAAATTGATTTGTTTTTAAATCAATTAAAACTTACAATCATCAATACTTACATTGATAATAATTGATCTATCTGATTCTATTAGTTCAGCTTGCTATTAAAGCGTGTTTTTTGATTTACCGCTAGAACTTTACAGTTAGCATCTACCTACATCTAGGTACTACGTATTAAAGTAATAAGTAGATTAGTAGAAATCTATGTTAAGTACCTACTTGTGCTGATAGGTTTATCTAGAATACAAAATTAGGTACTTATACTCTACGATGCGAGAATGATGGTCATATCGACCTATGGTTATCCACGTCTAGCTGTTAATATTAGTACGTATTAAGTACTACCAGAGATCGTACGGGGATGCGCATGGTGGTAGCAACCACGGAACACAAAACTGAGAGATAAAATATGACACAAAGACCTATTTGCCTCCTTTTTCCGTGTTTGCAATTCAAAACTCGAAATTTTCGGTAGCAAACGTAAAGTTTTACCACCACCTTTTATTCCTTTCTATCAACTTATTTGACAAGTAAGCTTGTCGGCTAGTGGGTATGAAAATTTTGTTGATGGAAGTATTAGATTTAAAGGATTAATTTAATGATAAAAACAATAAAGGGTTTACCTACGTCAAAAATCCATTCCATACCCACAATTTTATTGCACAAGATAAGTATCTAATAGGTACCTACCGTACCTACGTAGTCGGTGGGTTATCGTTTTAACATGATAACCACTTGGTATTTAACGATGATTACATAATAATACCGCCAATGTAAAATTTATGTAGGTAGGTATATTTTTTTTAGTAATATGATAAATATCCTAAATAATTATTAAGTTAAGTAGGTAGGTACACTTAGGTGCATGACGTAGACCAAATTTTGATGTCTTTCTATTTCCTTCATGTTTTAAGTGCAGTAGTTACACTTGACGATAGCTAATATTATATTATGTACCGGTCTACTTACAATATTGCAGATGGTGCTTCGTTGGGGTATTGTTACTGCTGGTAAAATCAGTCATGACTTCGTTAATGCTTTCAATACTTACCCGGACAAAGGTGACCAAGTAATAGCAGCTGTTGCAGCCAGGGACAAGAATCGTGCTGCGGAATTCGCCAAGGTTCACAACATTGGAAAAGTGTTCGACTCGTACCAAGATTTAGCCAAAAGCAATGATATTGGTATGAGTTGATTTTCAAGTTTAATACTTACATTACTTACCTACACTTTTTAAATTTTTTAACGAAGTTAAAATGGGTATTGTAATAGAAAGCAGGAATAACATTATTACCTATCTATTAATATTTAATATTTTTAATTTATGGAATCATTGAATGTTATTGTTACAATTTTAATGTTGTTAGTTAAAAAATTAGGTTACCTATTTAACCTATTAAATAGACATCCTTCAGATAGGCGCTAAGGGCCCTAGGCTTAGTTCTGGCCCACGCAGAGTTAATACCTGCCTTTAGGCACTTTTGATTTAATACTTAATATTTGAATAGATCACTCGATGGCCAATGTATTTTATATTGTTTTAAGATGTTGCTTACATTGGAGCTTTAAATCCTGACCATTACGAACTTGCAAAATTGTTCCTCGCTTCTGGAAAGCATGTTTTGTGCGAAAAACCACTTTGTCTTAATTACAAGCAAGCCGAAAGCTTGATTAATTTCGCAAAGAAGAAGAATTTATTCCTTATGGAAGCGGTATGGTCGAGATTTTCACCAGCTTACATAGCATTAGAGAAGGAAGTTAACGCAGGAAAACTGGGTGATGTACAGTTCGTTGAAGTTAATTTCGGTGTCCCCATTCACACAGTTGATCGGCTTTGGTAAGATATTTTTTACGGATTAATTGCCGATTTGATACTTACAGGTTTAAAGAATTATTTTTTTAAAAGTATAACTTAATATATTTCAGCAAAAAGGATTTGGGCGGTAGTGCCGTCCTGGACATCGGTATATACACTCTACAATTTGCACAATACATTTTTAAGGAAATGCCGGTGAAAGTAACCACAGTTGGTGAGTTAAATGAAGACGGAGTCGACTTAGTTGATACTATTATACTTGAGTACAATGGCGGTCGACGTGCTGTGCTGAACATCCACTCTAAGGTGAAGCTATGGAACAAAGCAACTGTTGTCGGAACTGCTGGAAGAATGACGGTAAATTATTGTCTGTTTTTCTTTTTGGCTACTTTTATATATAAAAACACTAAGATATTTTTTAACTGTTTCTTATTACAAGATTTTTTATTTTTATTGTCCCTAAGTGTTTTCTCTGTCTCAAAGTGTTTTCACCTATGGAACTTTTATCACTTAAATTAGGTGTTTCGCCAACAGACATTTTTTATATACCTACATAATGTAGATACCAATTAGATTTTCAGGGCAATTTACGTAATATTTGTTATATAGGTGGAGGACCCGTTCCATTTCCCCGACACACTGATCCATGTTGATGGAACGACTGAGAAATTTCCTTTGCATACATCTAGCTTACCCTACAACTTTAACCACAGCGCTGGATTGGTGTATCAAGCACTGGAAGTCGCCAGATGCATCAAAGAAGGTAGTTATATAGATAGAAAATCTTGACAAAATAATTCTAGTACCTAGGTAAACTTTCACGGTTCTTTAAAGAATTCAATATAGCGCTTACCTACATAGAAATCATGGAATCTACATTCATTGATTGATATTTAAAGTACAATGTCTACATGGTTTAGATCTTATAGAAATAGAGGGATATATTGTTTTCAAAATATAAAAGTTCAACCTATTTTTCTTGTTTTTCCCAGGCCTTAAAGAATCACCTCGCATGAGTCACCAAGAGAGTCTTAATTTAGCCAAATTAGAAGATACAGTACGTGAGCAACTGGGCGTACGTTTCTCAGTCGATTCACAGCAATTCGATTAAATTATTTTCAATTATACTTTTATAGAACTCCAAATGGCTTTATAAGCAAAATCAAATTAAATTAGAAATTATTAACAATTGTAATACCATAAATACCTACTATGTGTACGTTAGTATTAATTCATTTACATACTTTACAAAATAAAACCTTGTTTTAAAATAATTGTTTGAAATTAATTACGTACGAAATCTTACATCAATACACCAATAAAATTATTACTATTTTTCAAGCCAATTGTTTTGATAGCCATTTTATATTGAGTTGGATTTACTTGCAGTTATCTCATCTATCTTTTTATCTCTTTACGTCATCGTAGTATTGCACAATTTTATTTTCTTTATAATGGTCCTTCGAGCCGGATATTATGAGAGAATTCGAAGTAAAAGATACAAAAATATTTTCATGGGTTTCGATTACAAAACCAATGTCATTATTTTATTTCAATTTATAAATGTATTGCAAAATTGTATACTTTGGTAGTTATATTATGCACTATGGCTATATATAATCAAATAAAATTGAATATAAACTTCAAATTTACAACAATAAAATAATTTCATGAAATAAACAAAATGTAACATAATTACTATTTAGTTCGGTTTCTTCATTAATTAAACTTTCTTTTTTTTGCAAACATAATATATTCTATTTATTATTCTACATTTAAAGCTTTAGGAAACGGATCAGCTAAATCATATTGTCTAAAGTATCTTGAAACCAAACATATAAATAAATTAAGCGGCATCACATTTATTATTGAGTCCTCAACTTCATGGTTGAAGTGGGATCTGAAAAGGAAAAAACATATAAAAATGTCATTAATAATTTATGCTAATTCTGGAAAATACATAGATTCTGATTGACATATTGTTTCTTAGGTAATAATTTCTAGTTTCTTAGTAAGCTAGTTCTTAATCATACATTTTGACTATCAAAGTTAATGAGTTGATGGTTAATAAAATCAAAATATCCGGTGCCCAAACTGCCTTCTAAAACCTAACTACAAAATGATTGCAAATAAAATATGATATAATACAAACCTTATTTTAGCACATTTCCTAGCTAATGTCCTTAAAATACTAATAGTATCTGATAGTAGTGGTTGTCTAGTGCATGCTAAAAAAGCATATATCCATTGCCCTGAAATAAAATTAATAATAATGTTATTTTTGTAAATGTAGGAGTGTTGTTCACTGAGGGGCTTAAGAAAATTGTTATACTGATTTTAATGTTGTATAATGTACAAAGCAAATATAGTATATTCAATATTACCTGTTTCATAATCTATAGTCTGACCAGGCTCAACAGAATCTAATGTATCTAAGAGATACTCTAAGCCCTTATCCAAAAATGAATGTTTCAAACCGAGTACACATTTCAGTGTAGGATTGTTCTTTTCAAAAAAGCCTTTCCAATGGGCTATATTATTTTCATCAAAGATAATTGGTTTAAAATCCTTTGGCCATAGTTTCTTCTTAGCTAATAATCGTGATATGTACATTCGGACATCTGAGAAATCTGCAACTTGAATATTTTGCCACTCTCTTGTCGGTAGTAAAAATTCTGGTGCAGCTGCATATGCAATCTATAACAAAATAATTTATAGATAATTAAGTTTCAGGTGTCTTACTCCCAACAGCTTTATCTTTTACTTACTTATCTAGATCATTACTGATAATTCAGTAAACAAATGGTTTTAAAAAAATACACTTGAATAGGTATTATAATTAATGGATTTGGAACCTATGAGCAAAATTGTTATTATTTACAATCTTCGTGCCCTAGGGACGGGATTTAACAGCAGGCGTCAGCTACGATTGATCAAATTGGTACTGCAACCAAGCTGCTGGGTTGGGACCTATCCCCACTTAAATATAAATAACAGTAAATGAAGAAATGTATTCCACCAATCTATCTATTAGCCAGATTACTTAAATAGAGCATTGACTTTCTATATAGGTGATTTGAAGATTTTACAGTAAGTTTGCAGCAATTAAAAGCACCATACCATAGCAAAATATGTTTTAAGACATAAAATCTTGAAGAAAGACATGGTAGACCTTGCACAGTTTGTATAAGGATGTACCACTGTCATCTTCATTGCCTGCCACTAAGACCACTAAGTACGAGATTAGAATTGTAAATCAGTGTGACTTCTAAAATTCAGTAGAATAGAACAAACCTCTTCTACAAATTGAGATTGATTTTGGGCAAACTTTGAATAGTCTATATTACATTTGGTCACCATCGAGTAATTCTTGCGCTCTTGTATAACCTTCAGCAAGTATTCTTCACCATTTGTTGGCACTTCCTTCATTTCTACATCAGAACTTAGTTTGAAGCAAGGGGACATTGATCCTTCGCACTCATCACAGTCCTGTGCATTGGCATTGTATAGCACTATCTTTTTTGACGACATTTTTGTTGTTTTCTTTCTATTAACAAATATCAAATCGCTTTGATTAACAAGTGCATATTTATTTTCTTTAATAACAAATTATAACTTGATTTATGTTGTTTTGCTTCGAGAAATTCGAGAATAGCAAAGCATTCAAAGTAAGCTATAGCAATAGCGATAATAAATGTCACAGTCATTAACGTCAAGTGTCAAATTCATGTCAACTTTGTACCAACCAGAAGTAAAAATAGCCAGAGTGACAATGTTGTAGATCAAATAGTGCTTACTTCTGCGAAAAGCTTCCTTTTATCGATATTGATTATAAAACCGATTATAATAGATATTATCGATTTTAAAAACCATTTAGATCTGTGAACTTTTGACGGTTATAGATTAATAATATGTTTTCAGGATGATATGAACAGTGGTCTCCCTTTATACTTTAATGTTGGTCCCTGGCCACAATGTATTTTTATATAAACTATCGATTAAGCAATCTGTGGCTTTAACAATCTGTGCAAGTAAGTATTATCTCTTCTTTTCTCAGTCTGTGGTGGCTTCGACATATTAATAACATAATTCAAAATACATTCTATGTAGTCTGTGTTCATAATATTCATATTATTATTCATAATATTTATTCTATATTATTAATTAATAATAATTTATATATTGTGCTTCGAACTCTGGTTTTATTTTTATCATTTTGTTTATTTTGGTGTTTTAGAGGTGTTGTGTAGGTTGTGTAGGAGGAGTAGACAAAAAGTGAAACACTCTGAAACAGGGCTATAATTTATTTTGCTTAAATGTCTAGTTCCAGCAATATATCTCAATCTGTTTATTCGCCCTCTGAAAACTCTGAACCAGTAACTCCTCAAGTAAATTGATATTGAAAATCTATAATTATTTTTTTACTGATGGGAAAACTGACTATTACCTTATCAGTTCACTTTTTTCACAATGTGAATACGACTGTTCATAATTTTATTATACACTCACGATGTCTATATAAATTCGTTTATTTTATTTTTTAACTCTCACATACATTATTAACATCTGTGTAATTTGCTTTATATCTTTTTTTAATTTCAGAATACACCCGAAAGCAGAATTCCTAACTTCGACCAATCTTTGACTCATGGCGATTTTGGGCATAGTATTGAACAATCACTAAAAAATGCGCAAACAGAAATTCACCAAAATAGAATTCAGTCTCTAAGAAAAGAACTTGACTACTTGAAGGCTACTGAGTGGAAGTTTGAATATGACAAAGGTTTTATGCAATAATAAAATTAACATTATTATTTTTTGCATTGACCTTAAAAGTTAAAACAATGCTTTCATATATTTCATCTTTCTTGAGCAGTTTCTTTACAAAAGATGATGTAGATGACACTGACAGAGAAAGTTACCTAGCAGATCAACTTCTAGAATTAGAATATGATGCAGAAAATATTGAACACATTTCTGATACCAATGGGGTTGTTGAAATTCCAAAGAACACTGTTTGCATTGAAAGAACAGGTAAGCTACCTATTTCTTTATTTTCTATGTTTTAATAACAGAACTGACTTATTAAAGTATGGTATGGTACCTATTAAGTTTATTTGTTTGTCATAAAATATGTTATAACTTAGTTGTTTATAAGAATTATTAAATTGGTTGGATAGGTACTAAATAATCATATAATTGATTATGTTATATACCTATATCAGTGTGTAAGCTCATTAAAACATTAAAAATAAAAAAACCTTCTTTCAGGTGTTATTACTTATCATGGTGAAAATTATGTTCTTATAGATGGAATGTTATATTTTGACATATCTGCTTGTAGCCTAAATTTACGTGAAAATGATAAGGTTCTTTATCTTGGTTACAAAGATACAAATGATACTATAAACATTGTAAGAATTTTGCAAAATCTCGGAGTCAGCTGGGGTGATGAGGAGGAAACAGAGGAAAATAATTTTGAAGTTTTTGAACATGTGCTGGTAGGAGCAG
>DWQK01002205.1:0-13634 GCA_018231225.1 Noctuana stator | reverse complement strand
TGCCAGTCCACTATTCGAAGGGTCCCGGGTTCGATCCCCGCCGGGGCAGAAATTTAAATGATGAATTTAGATTTCTGTTCCCGGTCTGGGTGTTTGTGTCTTTGTGTGTTTCCATGGCAACTACGACACTGGGAATCCTTGTGGGGCTGTGAGTGTGAACATAAAAAAAAATTTTTGTACAGTCATTTTTAAATCGTAACTCAGTTTTTGTTACTTCGTTAAATAAATTATTATTATATTATTATTGTTACATATCACGGTAACAGTCATATTAAATTAACTATGTTGTTTTATTTCAGTCAGCGCACTTTTGTGCCTCTGAAAACGGATGAAGTCCACAAGAGATTGCTACATTCTGGAGACAGCGACAGTAGACCGAAGAGACAAAAATTTGGCAGAGAAATGCCAATTTTATTTCCAAATGCAGCAGGTGCTCGTGAAAGGGCTAGTTCTGATGCTCGCACAAGTGACAATTCGACTGACCAGCGACATTGGGCTGGTTGTGGCGCTCCCACAACCGTGTCTGTTGTTGAATCTGCGTTTGGTCAAAGAAAGATTAAATATAAAATCGATTTAAATCCAGCACCTGATCCGAGGTTTGAAACGCCAGAGATACTCCTTGATTCTTATAGAAGTAAAATTTTGTTTTTGATTGAGAAATGTGTTCAACAGAATGTTATAATAGAAGTTAAACTTGTTTTGAATGCTGAGTACAGTCTGTCGGAACATGTTTTCAGTGATTTTTCCTTCCAATCATCAAGCTTTATTGTTATGGAAGGTGACGATTTTCCCGTTTTCTTTTCATCACTACGCGCTTGGTTGGTTAATGAAGTTCATGTGTTTGAGAAGGAGAACTCTAAATGCAGTCTTAAGATATTTAAGGGTATGGAAATAGACGTTGTTACTGCTGTACAAAAATTGATAGCGAATTCGTGGCATATTACAATATAATTAGATTAGGAATTCTGTTTTGGGTTTTCTATAGCTGTTTTAAGGCGCCAAACATTAAAGTATTTTTGAGTAACTTTTAAAATTTTTCTGATGTATATATTTTTGTAACAATGATGTATTTAGAATCTTCAATCTTAAATATATTATTGTTGTTATGTCTACTATATTATACATGACTGTATTCAATACTGATTTATTTTTTCTGTATAGAAACGTTTAGTTACTGATGCTTTTCTTTCTTGTAAAACTGTTTTGTTTTTTTCAAATTATAGACCTACTATATATAAATATAAAATAAACCCAATGATTTATTTTAAGTCTTTTTGCTTGCTTCACGTCACCTTAATTCCAACGGAGTATACCCACAGGTAGAAAAGCTTTTTATTATAACTTTTGATCACTTAAATTTCATTTTAAACATTATCATCACATCACAATTATATTACGCGTAGGAATATTAATCTATATTTTTCGAATTCGTAAACTGCATAAACACACAAGCATTCTCGATAATCATTATATTTATATACTTAATGTAACCCGGCGTCTATTGAAACCGTTATTGGTTCTTAAATAAAATCATATCATATAAAAATCTACTGCTGAGGTTTGGTCACAATTAGAGCGGTAAGCGATTTGTTCAGAAAATAACATAATGTACAGCCGTGAAACATAGAAAAGAAAGCAGAATAAAGTCCAATTACAGTTACGATTATAGGCGTTGTTAGCATGCGATTAAAAAAGCAAGTTAACAGATTCAGAATTATTAATATTAATAAAGAGATTTTTCTCGAAAGTGTATTTTTTAAGTTGTGCCAATGTTGTATTCAGTGAACGACATAACCTTATGTTATTTTCAAGCCTTAAGTATAGATCACTATGTATTAGTTGATTGGATAGTTATGATCTGTCCAAATATAATTTAAAAAAAAGCACAACTCAAAAAACGCAGAAATTCAAAATTGAAAATATCAATACAGACTATTGACTATAATTATCTAGTAATACGCTAGCACCAATACCATACCGCAAATTATTGGCAAAGGCAATTCAATAATGCTCGAATGACTTTTAATATTCGAACAATTCTCAGCCCGAATGTATTATTGTCCATTCAAAGGGGGCAATTTTTGGTACCGTTAACCAATCTAAAATAGATTTAAAGTCAGAGGAACACGGTATAAATTTGTTTGCTGCAAATTCAATTGTGGAAAATAATTACGGAGTGGTCGGGCTCGATATTTTACGGTGGATTGAATTCGTCATTAGGGATTGAGTAGTGGTCGTCACTATCGTGTTTCACTATGGAAGAATGATCGGTAGACGATGATCGAAGAACTATTCCTAAGAAGACAGTCTTGACATTCCTAACTACATTGCAAGAGTGACATTTCCTTACGTCAGCAAGTAATATCTGTATTTCAAAGAGTTGTGAACACTGTTTTTTGGAGTAGTTGAGACAGTGTACAGTACCAAAATTTGAAGATTATTTTTTTTTTTTGTTATAGTTAAACAGATTAAATCCCAAAGTAAGTTACGTTGGTGCGTTGGAGGTCTTTATGTTGGTTGAACTCAGTATCAAGCTTCTGACTTTTGCCATAAAGCATTTGATAAAAGAGATAAAAATGCGATGTTCTACACGTAAGTGGGTGAAAAACAGGGGCAAAATTTGTGTGGGACGATCTTATAAGTCATTGCTCGGTACTCGCTGATCGTGTCTCGGTGACGGTGAAACCAGTAACATATCAGGATCAAAGCCTGGATTAACTTTAGTCAGCTTAATGCAAGTTTGAGTAATGAATTTACAAGTGAAATACCTATTAAGTAGGTACATTATATTTTTATTCAGAATTGATTTTTAAATACATTTTTTCGGCTTTATCACTTGTCAAGTTTTTGATATTCAAAAATGACATGGGAAAAAAATGTTTTTTATTTTTTTGTAATTTGTTGTAGCAATTTTCTGAGAATGTTATGGAGAATTCACCAGCATGACGGTTTTTTTCACGACGTTTTCCCTTACTGCTACAGATTTGAATTCGGTCCTCTCCAATTTGAGACCAACTTTAAACCACTGAGCTATAATTGCTTTAATTTAACACTGACAAGCAAAATAAAGATTTTGTTATTTTCCTTATAAACGTAACGAACTATTGCACGTTTCAAGAGGACTATATTGTTCAACGCAAAGCTAGAAAATAATGCAATTAAATTTTTCTACCCCCAAAATTCTTAAGTCAATTCTCTTGTGACGTACCGATCCGACGGCTCTCACAAGTTTTTGTAATGAAATTCTAAAGATTTCACACAAAACCGTTTTGCAACTACAAAATATTCTTTATGACCGCTTTAATTGTTGCTAAAATAAAGTTGCAGGCTGCTGAAATGAAATCTTGTAAAATTATTAGACACAAAATGTTATTTGTGTTGTATTGTACGATAGAATTTTAATTGAATTGTATTGTATAGATATATTGAAGCGCGCATAGTCCCTCTGGTAGTGTAGATCGCAAGCAATCTCACTGTTAAGCAACGTCGGGCTTGGCCGGGACTCGGATGGGTGACTGCTAGTGGCAAATTTCATGCGCGCTTCCGTGCTTCGGAGATCAAGTTAAGCCTTCGGTCCCGCTAGTAATTGATAGATAACAGTCGTTAAACCAAATTAAAATGGGACTAAGCTTCAGTTTTCAAATAAAAAAGAATCGTCTAACAAACATAAAAAAATATAGTCGAATTGAGAACCTCTTCTTTTTTTTAAGTCGATTAAAAAACAACTTAAATAGGTATCAGTTACAGATCGTTTACACACAGAATACCGACGAAGTTCTCTATGTATGTTTTAGCAAGAGATATAAATATACTTTAGCAACACCGCTGCAATACAAATGAGTGTCGTCTCGCAAGACTAGAACTTTTACAACTATGGAAATAAAAGCGTTCCCAGATTTCTTCTGTCTTGTTTTACGTTACTTTACATTTAGGGAGGAAATAGTAATAGTAAGTTCTTTCTTCTAAGTTATCGTCTATTTGTCTTGAAAGAGAACGAAAAAGATTGTATTTTGTACCAATGCTATTTGTGAATGCGATTATTTATTCGATCTTTTTGAAAGACGAAGTTCTTAAGTCTTTTTAAGTCTGTTCGGTAGAAGACAACAGAGACCGAAGATTACAGAGCAAAATGAACTTAGCGCTTGTGGGCAAATTTACGTAATAAATTAATAAAAAATTAAGGAGCAACTTGTATTAAAAATTATGAAAGTTAAGTTATTGCATTCTAGATGCAGCACAAGCAATTAAAATCTTATAACAATTACTTTTCGAATGTCGGAGAAAAAACCCTTACAAAAAGACCTTAGACCTTTTTTAGACCTTAGTTTGCGGTTGTTTTCTATAGAGAAAGAAATATTTAAATGTGTTTTGGAAATTACAACTTTCTTGGAAATGTTATGATGAAGTTTATTGGTTATTTTTTTCAACATCCCAGAATGTGTCCATTACTGTAAAGAGAACCTGAAAGAACTAGATTTGACTACCCACGCCCTATAAATAAGTTCAAGTCAGACAAGGCCTTATGGCAATTTGGATATTTCAACGATCACACACTCGCAACGTCATGTACTAAATCCTTCTTTAATTCAACGAAAAATCTCGACGACAAACGTCGGCTATGTTATCAATATTTCAATATACCTACACACAGTTACGATATAACATTAGCTAAGCGTATCTTTACGGGCCACAAAACCTCGTCCCGAGGTTCTTTCGACCTTTAAAAGGTTGGCATAGAGCTCCAAGATCCTCTGAAAGTGTTTTTTTTCTCGTAAATACAGCTTATTTGTAGGCTCGTAAGTTACGAACGGTGCAAAATATATTTTTATGGCGTCGCTTCGTAAATATTAAAGGAGCTCAGTGACGTCAGCGTTTAGCGAAGGTAAACGTATACCGTTTATGTTTTTGACTATAATATTAATTTTTTGTACATTAAAGTTTGATGTTTTAAAAATCTGTTATCACAATCACATCACAGTCGTTTAAACATATTTAAGAATTATATTTTAAGAATGTTTTCTCTTTGACTAGAAAGTAGAATGGCAGGTACGTAGTTATAGACTACGACACTATACACTGGTCACTCAGTGTATACATCGAGTGTCTGTAGGAACACAAGTGTCTCTAATTTAACACTAATAGTTTGAGCTTACTAAGCACACTAAAAGATGGTATTGCTCGCGCAAATACCTATCATAGGGTGGTGTTAATTTTTTTAAACAGCACTTTTTTTAAATAGCACTTGAGCCGAAAACATTATGACATGTATTCTGGCAGTTCTTCGGTACTTTAAGGCTAAAAGTAGGTACCTATATCCACATAATAACTCCTAAATAAATAGCACGCTCTTAGAAGTTTAAACTTAAACTCCTGCTTGCCTATCTCAAGCGATAAAAGTTGTCGATAAAATAATTAAATTGAATTAGTTAACAAGACGCCAAGGCGAGGACGGCAAGGAGTGTCCAATATAAGTGAGGCTAAGTTTGTTCATTAAGTTTAACAAGATTTGCACGTCACCCTTTGAGCTTCGTTGCTACCTAAAAATATGTCGATAAATTTTGTTTACCATTTATGAAAAAGTTTTCAAATGCTTTTAATCACTCTAAGTCCCTTATCTCTCCACCAATCCGCATTGGAGCAGCGTGGCGGAGTATGCTCGAGGCCTTCGCCAGTTGTGGGGAGAGACCCGTGCCCAGCAATAGGACATGAACAGCGCTGAAGGCAAGCATCTGTATCATAGATTTAGGTTCAAGCAAAATCACTCACTCCTTCAATTCATTAGCTACTAGCTGTGCCACGCGGTTTCACCCGCGTCTCCGATAGTCGGAGACACACACAAACGCATACACAAAACTCATAAATACACACACGCACGCCACACCATTCAATTATCTTCTTGTACTAAGTACCCTTTTTTAAAGGGACAACCCAAATACGTTCATAGCGACCCTTATGGATTCAAAATAGGCATACGAACATAAGCACATTAGTCGTTTGCTTTAAAAGTGTACCGCGTCAACCGTCCTCGTGCAGTTCTGTTTACATTTCAAATGACGTCACTTACCCACGCAGCCTGTTGGTTCAGATTGGTACACTCACTAATGTTTTAAGGCTAAAAATGATACGACGTCAATTAAATTTAGAATTAAAGTGAATATACGGGAGTGGTCAACCCGTATCGAAAGTGGTAAAACGGCCCAAAGTTAAACTTGGCCTAGTTGATAAATCTGACCCAGGTTTAACTACTGTATCAAATGATAACAGCTGGGGCCGATGCATTAACGTGCCTTTCGAACCACGGAAGCGCGCAGGTAATTTGCCATAAGCGGTCACCCATCCGAGTACTGACCGCGCCCAACGTTGCTTAACCTTGAGATGGCTTTGCAATCTGCTATATTATTATACGCTTCCACTAAGTATGTGCCTACAGAAAGGGCTTCGGTGAAGTCCCACAATATGAACAATCAGTAATAAAACGCAGTTAGAGTAATCCTCAAAGGTGTGCGGTACATTTTAATTGCGACGGTCGTGTTATTAACTTTGAAGCACTCAGTTCTAGGAGACGGGCCGTACAGGATTATGGCCTTTATGATGTTATGGTAAATACTAAATTGCTCTGTTCGCCGTTGATGTTTGTTGAGTGGCAGGAATTTGTTACATAGTATGTTTTGTGAAACGTTCGCTAGGTTTATTTTGGGCTGGTTTTGCATGCAGTTACCTACTTTGAAAGTTTCTGATGTTAAGCCAAATTTTGCTAGTATTTGGGTAGAAAATAATAATAGGTAAAGTATTTTATTCCAACTAATCCCAAATGATATTGTTTTATACGAGTATAAAGAGGATTATTTATTCGTGTTGGACCAAATGTTTGGCCACTAACCGAGTATCTCCACCAATCCACATTGAAGCAGCGTTGGATTGTAAGCTCCAGGCCTTCCGCGTTTAGTAGAGAACAGAGTCCCGTGTCCAGTAGTGGGGCATAAAAAAAGAGTTGAAGGCAAGGCAAAAGTGATACGCTATACAAAGAAAATCACTAATCTCATCACAGTTTTAGAAATCTAAATTCGTCACTAAAATTTTATACCCTGCCCGGAATCGAACCTAGGATCCTTCGAATGGTGGACCGGACTATTAACCATTACACCACACGGGTAGGGGAATGCTCACTTGCTACTGTATTGCACTTGCACTTGCAATTGTATAAAAGACAAAAAAATTGCAATTTCATTAAACTCTTCCATAATTTAAATCAATTCGATAACCCAATTTTCTCTCAACGACAATCATATTAATTATATCTGTGCCGACATGAAAATGGATAAACAGTAAAATTTTTAAAATACACAGCCGCGTTGTGTCCATACAAATTGAATTAGGGCGATTCGTTCGCTACAATCGCTACGAAACTGCAAACAACCGGAATGCTCGTTCTGTTTGCTTGTCTGTTTGTGCAGCAGTTTTGTTGATGTTTTTACGCGCTGCAATGTATAGCAAAGTTTGCGAAATTACATTTAAAGTTTTTTTTTTAAGTAAACGAATGCGATACAGCGTGCTTTGATAGGTAGAAGGCTCTACCGACCAAGGAAATACAGTGGATAAAATTTAAACTGACTCGATTAGTCATAACATTATACGACACGGGTTGGCCACTAAACCTGGAGATACGGGTCAAATCTGCATTGGAGCAGCGTGGTGGAGTATGCTCCAAGCCTTCCTCAGTTGTGGGGAGAGACCCGTGTCCAGCAGTGGGACATAAAAAAAGGCATTGAAGGCAAGGCAAAAGTGACACAAAAACGCTATACAAAGAAAAGCACTCATCTCATCACAGATACCCAACAAAAGGATTGTGACGTACAATCTATACAAAATTCGCTCCGTCTCCATCCGATAAGCCTTTATACTAAAATTCGAGAATATTCTGAACAAGCACTAGTACTATTTTACTTAGCTTTTAGTCTAATATAGATACATTTGCTTAGTATAGTGGACTTCATCCCACATACTGTGTTTTAATCTACGAGACAACTGCTGGTAGGGGTGTAAGATGTAAGCTAAAACGTATATTGATAAAAAATCTATCTAGTCACATACACTTATGGCCCCACAATGAGGTTTCTAACTCGTAGGTGCCTTAGATAAACAAAACACCGACTTATACGAAGATCCCGTAACAATTTGCAGAATTACTAAACTACTCGTAGTTTAAAAATACTTTACGACAATCCGCGACAACAAGATAATCACGATAGTGTATATTTTTCACGCGATAATGCATAGACTCCGACGTGTTAAGGTATGTAACAATTTAGATTATTTAAAACTTTTTAGCTAGAAGTCGGTTTTAAATTTGTTTTTTAAATAATTTTCATTTCTAATTCACGACTGCAGTAAAAGAATTTGGCGTTACACACAAGATACGATATTCAAAGATATGAATCGGTAAAGTAAACCATTCAACCTAATACCTACATCACCATTCACACAACTACATACGAAGGAAATACGTTTAATGCCACGAACCACGCGGGATTTGAGATCGCTGTCTTGTTATTTCGTCACAGAACTCATCCACACTATCGCCAGCCTTGCCTTTAACGCTTTTTAAGTCCCACTACTGGTCACGGGTCTCTCCCCATAACCGAGGAAAGTCTGGATCATACTCCACTACGCTGCTCCAGTGCGGACTGCTCCGAATGCTCCAACTGTCGCCAGCACAATCGCTAAATCTCTTTAACTATACCACGCCAACCCAGACTGGAGTCTTGCGAGAGTAGAAGAGTAGGCGATAAATCTTCCCATTGTCAGCGGCAGATGGCGCTCGTGTCCAGGTTTTTACCGCCATAACTCGGTAACAAAGAACCGCTTTTTGCACTCCACCTGACTTACCAACCAAGTTGGTTTAGTTCGCGAAGTTTGCTCGAGTTACTGATATGAGTGTCATAATTTAGTGATGTTTATCGCCGTCTTACGACCAAGTGTTGCAAAGTGCAAGAGCTATGAAATATTAATATAACTGTAGATTAAATAATCCTACCATCCTACTAACATTATAAACGCGAAAGTTTGTACTAGCCACTTAAGTTACTTCTACTTTTAATTTTCAGTTAAGAAAAACAGAGCGGGAGCTAAATATTCTCAAATTTTAACCACCAAAAATTTGGTAATTTTAAGCAATATGAGCAGGTAATCTCTCACTTAATATCATACTGATATTATAAACGCGAAAGTTTGTAAGTATAGATGGATGGATGTTTGTTAGTCTATCACGTAAAAACTACTGAATGGATTTTAATGAAACTTTATAATAATAATATAGCTATCAGAATTACACATAGGCTACAATTTATAAAGATATTGCGTGAATTGCTCAAAAGTCGAAATACTAACCTGTGTAGACGAAGTCGTGGGCACCAGTTAGTGTTATTAGGATATGAAATTCTGCTTATTAATACTAGTAGGTATGTACTAAGGCTAGAAAGAATTTTTTGCATGCCTGCTTAAGACAAAAAGTATGTTTGTATAGGTACAATTTGATATAGCAACATTGTAAAATTCTTCATCTATAATGGAAGACATTTTAAATCAAATGTTGCCCTCAATTACATCATCGAATGCGAAAAGTCGAAATTTGATACAGTTTAATTTTATTGTTGTTTACGCTTATTACCGTTTCTATTATTGTATCTACGTATTTTCTACGTCTGTTTCGGTTTGCCTGAAAGAAATCGCTTATAAGCGACAAGGCCGCCCATTGTTCGGAGTTTGTATGTTTGTGTACTCATGTTGGTACTTTAAATGTAGTTCACAACTGCACAAACAATAGAGTAGGTATTGGTTATACTAGCTGTGCCCCCCGGTTCAACCCGCTTGATAGCCTATAAGCCTTCCTCGATAAATGGACTTTCTTACACTAAAAGAATTTTTCAAATCGGTCCCGTAATTCCTGAGATTAACGCGTTCAAACAAACAATGAAACAAACAAATTCTTCAGCTTTGCATTATTAGTATAGATCAATTTAAATCGCTTTTAAAATATTATAGAATTAGAGTATAAAAACTGTAGTGAGGGATCTGCAGGTCATAGGGATAACTAACGGGATTGATAACTTAAGTTCACATTAACGTAGAGTATTATCTAAATTATTCCATCTTACCTTGCCATTAAACAATGGAAAGATTTTGGATAAAGCTGATGGCGCCCATATCGTTATTATTTAAGATACAAAAATTCGAAACATAAATTTATTCAGAGGTAATTAAGAAGCGTATCGACGGGAGGTCTAATTAGTTAAGTATATGTTTTTTTACTCCTCATAATTATGCAGTTAGAAAGAGACAGAGGATTGTACATATTCAAAGAAGTCCTTCGGTAGCGATACTCGTTAATTAATTGAAAGCCGTATTTCTTTTGATTTCGTTGGATGTTTAAAAACATCTTTTTTGTTTGTTTGAAGCTGTTTAAGTCCGAATCCTCGAATGTTTTTGTAATGCTAAGAGTTTATCAAGAGTTGACAAATCTGTTAGTTTCATACAAACAAACTTAAACACCATCCACTACTGATTCTTCAACAGTGAATCGTCTAATTACATGTGTTATAGCGTATTTTTGTAAAAATAAAGTATAATAGGAAGGCAAGCTTTTAGCCAGGTCCATTTATCAAGCACATTCATCACAGGGGTTTTTTGGGCAGCATTCTGGGCCCCATACTTTACTCGTATATTATGTTATGCGAGACGCGTTTTAAAATGATAAACGATGCATATGAATTAATTCTGGCTCATTTTGTGGGATTAAATAATGTTAGGGGTCGTTTGTTTAAAAGATGTGTGAACGATAATATTATAATGATTTGTGTAACAGGACTGAATGGATTTTACGTTAGCGTTTTCAATTTTATTGCTCATTTCACTTAAATGATTAAAAATGATTAATTTTTATTTATTTTGCATACTGTACTCTACTCTTAAGTACTTATAAGTTACTTTTCTATCAGTCAACGATAAAGGTTTGTAAAGATTAACACATATTATTATTAAATACTAACTGTGCCCCACTCCCACGTTAATAATTGTAACGTAATGACTGATGCTTAGGAGCCTATAACCTTCCTCATGAATGTAACTAATGTTAAGATCAGCGCATTCAAACCTACTTATACCTGTATAGCTGTATTATATTAGTATAGATAAAATAGTAATTTATAAACAATTGTTTTAATAATAATATGTTATTATGATAATTAAATTCATCGCTAGAGCAACAATCACGTCACAATTACATCGCATAAATTAACTACAGTCATTTTTATCCTCGTAAATTTTTTTTGTGTCCTTATTAACTAACTATCACTTCTATTTATTTATAACCTCATAATTAACAACTAACATTACAGGTTGGTAGCCTAATGCGTTAGAGTAATTTAATATATAGGTATATTTAATCCAGCGCACTTCGAGTTAATATAAAAATAATATTGGGTCCCGGGTCATTAACAGTCTGAAAAAACAGTTTCCAGTCTATACGACCATAAATTTGATTTATTTTACGATCGCCACTGCATGTGGCGTTATGTGTTTGAACAATAATAATAAGTACTTAATTTGATGATAACAAGAGGCATAAAATAATTAGATTAGTAATTAGAGCACTCAACTAATGATTAGCGGAATAAGTCATAAAATACTCCGTAATGTATTTCTTGGAGATTGTGATAGTGCTAATGAGCAATAACAAAAACATGAAAATTTAAATAAGTAGTTATCTAAGAAAATAATTATGAACACAGTAAATAATATTAAATATTGTTAAGTAATAATATTATTAAATATTATTAAATATTATTTACTGTGTGGAACAAATTTTGTTCAATCTACCATGAATCAAATTTTACTGGAGAAGGTATTTTCTTTCGAAAAAATTGTTACGATGCCACGGTACAGATAAAATTAAAAACATGTTTTTCGGATTTTTTAAAGTAAAATAAGTTTTAAATGTTTTACTAATCGATGTAAATTTAAAGCGCGCATCTTTCTGTATCAAAAACTCATTTGATACAGATACAGGCAGATAGACAGATGCGGGCAAATCATAGATGGTAGATTGAACAAATAAGCACTAAGGCGAAGTTATAACAATTGACATATACATAAATAATATTTATAATTATACTATTATTATAATATAATATTAGCATAAAAAACAGACTACCTATATTATAGTCTATTTTTCATCAGACATAATGCAGGATTCTAATGAATAGATAGGTACATAATTATTTTTTTAAATCGGTTCAGTATTTTCAAACACACAAACAATCAAATCATTTCTCTTTATAATATTAGAATAGATTTACAATAATTACTTAAATTATGTATTAATTTTACTTTTACATTTATAATTATTAATTATTACTCGTAAGTGGAAATTCCAGCGATATAATTTATTTCAGTGACCTGTAGCGCCATCTTTTAGACAATGATGTGCAATTGTTTTTTGATAGAGAATATTATTATGAATAATAAAAATCCAAAACAATTCTATATGCGCCCCCGGGTGGGCTCGAACCACCAACCTTTCGGTTAACAGCCGAACGCGCTAGCCGATTGCGCCACGGAGGCATTAAACATCAGTTCAAAAATGCATTATAGAAGAGATGCTATTAGTAGTATGATGCTATTATTAGTAGTACATAAATTATTACTTTTTAATTGTCATCAACAGCTGTCTAAAATTTTACAACAAATATGAAAACATAAATTAAAAATTAAAATAATAGGTAATAAAAAAACTAAAAATAAAATAAGGAATCCAAACCGCTGTCTCGTTGTCTCGTTGTAAAGTTCCCAAGTTGGGTCCCCCGGTTAAGTCGTATTGTAATCATAATAAAATTCTCTCGTCAGACGACTGTTTTTTATTACATATTATTATTTCTATATTTTAAATCAGTAAATTATAGATATACCTACACCTTTCTCTTGAATCACTCTTAAAAAAATGCATATATAAGGAACTGACGGGGACGCGACTTTAATTTATACTATGTAGTGATTAGAGGGATTATTCAATAGTATTTAATAAATATTTAACTTTCAGTTCTTTTTATCCTGGATAAATTCTGGATAAGTCTGGTAGCGATTGCTTTTAGAGGCGACCTCTAGTTGCAAAACATATCTATGCCTCAGTACAAACAAGTATGAAAGAAAATCCGACTATAAAAACTAAAATGCGGATAATCCAGAAAAAGTACTGCTTTAGTGTCCCCTTTAAGACACTATCTTGATCACGATTGGCACCGTCTTGAAACCAGCTACGATTAAAAAGTTTTCCAATAAAAATCATCGGGATTCCAATTGGAAAATTCCATCCAGCGAAGAAGATTGTTTCACAAAGTTGCATGGATAATTGTACGAGTATATAAGTTTTTGCTATTTCTTGTGGACATTTCAATAATATTTTATTCTTATAAAGATAACATAGAGAACACACAAAGAAGTGGCTCGCAGTTTGCTACTCATTTACATAAAAAAAAAATAAACCTCACACTCACAGCCCCACACTAGGATTTTCTGTGTCGTGGGTGTCATGGACACATACAAAGACAAATACACAAACCCCTAGACCAAGAACAGAAAAA
>DWQK01002204.1:0-13638 GCA_018231225.1 Noctuana stator | reverse complement strand
ATAGATATCCGTACATGCTCTCCTTCAAAGCCCAACACATTGGTGATGATTAGGTAACTTACTGTACCCACAGATAGTCTGTCCGTCCGTTTCCTAGACTTCGATCTATATCTACCAAATAGTACCTACGTACATATCATAGGATATTAATTGAGAATTAATACATATTAACACTAACATTCGCATGCACGACTGGCAATAATTAGCCTACCTACTCACTTTTCAAAAAAATGTTGTCAAAAACATTTTTCAATTAGGTACCTATTTAAATATCGTTTGACACTCGCAAACTCGTTTATTACAGAACCTACGGTTCATAGTTCCATATCGGAACTCATATTATGACAGTTTTATTTTAAAGCTAATATTGGTTTAACACTTTGAGCTGTTCCTTAGGTCTTTTATTGTACGCATTATATATTGCGACATTTGCGACAGACGAACGGTCAATAATAATAAATATAAGTACATAGTCTAGATTTATCGAACGTGAAATCGTAGGTTACCGGAGTGCCACCCACTTGCTGACAAACTGTTACACATTGCAGTATAAATTCCAAACTAAGTAATTATTATTGTAATTCACGAGTTATTATTAACTAATTCTACTTTGAATTTAACTTTGTCAATATAAATTAGATACGGTAATATCTTGATATCTAAAAAATACAATATCGCTATGGAATCATATTTTTGTCTATACTATTCCTCAAGAAAAGACAAAGAAACGCTCCATTTCATAAACAGATACAGATAATAAAGGAGAATGTAGCGACGTATTGTGAAGCCTGCACGACACGGTTTGACAAGATAAGTGCTGCTGTTTCCACTACATATAAATGACGTTGAATATTGTAACTCTTTAACGATATAACTAGGTATATCCGATTGAGAATGAAAATGGCTGTTTCTACATAGCGTTGTTTTATTGAACCCGATAGTCCAGATTTCGGCCTCCCGTTTCAATAGCCAGACCTAAACCCAGGTTTAGTCTACACAATAAGAGGTCAGGTACTGTTTACTTGTATTGTAACTCGTAAAGTAGTTAATTAGGCCTCTTATTCGAGGGGATCGGATTTTAATCCCAATAGCACGCACCAATGACATTTCGATTAAAGTAAATAAATGTCATTGCAATGGTAAAGGAAATATCGTGACGAAACCTGAATACCTTTGAGTTCTCCCTAAAATTCTCAAAAACTAGCTAGTGTGGTGAACTGTGAAAAGCCTGAACCCTTTTCATATTTGAGACGAGATGCGTGCCTGGAAGTGGAACTGTGATGGGTTGACTAGTAATCTGGTGAGAATTTCGAGACACAAAATTCAACCGAAACAGAAAGAATAGGCTTAGGTACATAGCGGGTTGTGGTTCTGAGGGCGGTGTCGGTACTCGACCCGGTCGAACCATAGCCACTAGTTCTGCCATTAATTAAACTTACTTTTACTTACCAAGAAAGACGCCATTAAAATAAATATCTTAATGATTAAATTATATTTTATGACTAAACTATATTTTGGATATGTCTCAACGAAAATCTGAGATAACAAATTGATTTCGAAGCGTTAAGAGTTTAAAATGAGTCATTAAGACAGTACAGCGTTGACGGGTTGCAGTTATAATTAGCTGTATGCGTGTAACCGGAGATCAACTTTATGTCGCTCGGTTAATAATACACGGAGTTTTTGCCTAAGGCTTTAATGAGAATGATATTGGCTTGAGGAAATTCCTTATATAGTTATTATTTATATTTTTCAATTTGTTGTTAATATATTATATAGTCTACTTGACATCCGTTTCGATTGACAGTATCGTTAAATTTTTTATACAAGAAAGAATGACAGAAACAGGTACAGGACAAGAATAAATATGTCAGAAAGGGGTAAAATAAGAAAAGTCCGATTAACTTTGATGAAATAAAGATGAATGAATGAAACCATTATTTAAATTTAATAAAAAAATGATGTTGTCGAAATTATAATGAAAGATGTATCGGATTATATTAAACTAGCTGTGTCCCGTGATTTCACCCCTAACATAATGCTTGATAGACTATAACCTTCCTCATGAATGAGCTATCATATACAAAAATGATTTTTCAAATAAGTCCAGTAGTTCCTGAGATTAGCGCGTTCAAACAAACAAACTCCTTATCTTTATATATTAATATAGATTATTTGGCCTGTTTGTAAAGTTCTGAGTGACGATGTACCGACTGCATTGAATAACCATTTTTCCTACGAAACGAAATTTAAACTGTGATATTTTGATACAAGTTTTTATTATACAAAACAAGATAAAGGAAGTTTAAGCATTTAAAGTGCTATTTTTCGTAGCAATTAGATATTTAATCAGTTTTTTGTTTAAATTCTGAGTTCGAGCTATGTAATAGCACTTGGAAAGTCATTTAAAGTTGGTAAAACTTGTTAAGTTCACCCGAGGAGGTACCACCACTGCTCTTATAACCGTGAAGTAAATCTTGTGGCAAGTTCTTGTGTTTCTCTTGAGGAATGGTGGATGCCGGAGACATGTAATTTGAGGCATCCATCTCTCATGAGCAGCAACACATCCACGTATGACCGGAGTGTCCATGGGTTGCAGTGTTCACTTAACATCAGGGCCTTTAACATAAAAAAAAATAGCTGTGACTCTAATAAGCGAAGAGTGAAAGTTTTAGTTTCGGATATAGCCGATTTCTTATATGGTAGATTCAACTATTTCATCTAGTTGATCTTTCATCTTTTGGCACTTATGTATGATGCACCCTTTCCAACGCATTTTCTAACTATGTCCTCTCCCCATAATGTTGTCTGAAAAAGGTTGATGATTGTCTCTTCACAGCGAAAAGACCACCTGTTGTGTTTTTCCTTTCTTGTAAACAATACAGACTATATGTCTATATATCTATTTCTATGACCCGTTTTCATGCTCTATATATAATACCAACTAGATGTAAATGAATTATCTAAGTACCTTTAACGTACCTGCTACTAATCTTGGGTGTAATTTTACTTGGGCGTAGTCAGGTTTCGCTGGTAGGTAATATTACATAAAGTTTCTGGTTCCCCATTGTATCCGTTCGATTGACTGAATAAACTAGAACTATATTATAAACATTATAACACATTTACAGTATTATTATATACTGTTTAATATAATATAATTAAAAATAACAAAACTCTGCAATCTAATTGTTTGAAAGTTACAAAATGCGTAATGCAACTATGTCAAAAGTGTATAAATTAACCGTTCAAATTAGATATAACGAAACAAATAAAGTTTTCCTTCTGTTTTTTTGTAAAGTATGTTTTAATGAAAAAAAAATTTCGTAACTAAGTACCTACCTACATATTTTTATATTGCAAAAATGTTTTTTTTTTTGTTTATGAGTAGCAAACGAGCATGTAGGCTACTTGATGTTATGTAATCACTGCAACTCATGAAATCCTATCGAGATCATACTTGGAAGCATTGCTCACGAGGACTAAAATGGTCTCCTCAAATATAGTGTGTCCGGCAGCAACACTCAACCGAAACACAAGCACATTACGAGGGCAACGGTGATACCTCCCCGGGCGAACTTTGTTAGCTCTACCAATTTTAAGTTACATATAAAAAAGGAGAAATTTAATGACATCTAGAACTATACAATATGTAACAAATATCCCATTATTATCTATGAAAAATTACATACATATTTTTAATTAGTTTTGCCCTGAAATTAGCTCGAGGCGATTGATACAATACTCCGGAACTAGCTCATATGAAAGACATCAACGTCAAACCATTCCTTCGTATAGGTCGAACTTTAAATCGAAGCTATCACATACATACGTTCGTATTACTACGTTTTTGTTCCTACATAATTTTAACTACGTAGTTATGTACCTATTCATAAATAGTTCCTTTCTTAATTGCCATTCTTACATTGTCTTAGTCATGAATTTCGAAAACAGTCACCTGTTGCAAAATCAGAAGTGACATTCCTACTTTGAAGATTGATTCTTTTATAAGAAAATGTTTTGGGAAACGTAAGCAGTAGTCACTGACTGACCTTGAGCCTACTGCCTTGGAATTTTCTAGCAAAAGCAAAATATTTCTATGAACTTTCACGTTATCGAGAATGACCCTGAAATCATCCCTTTGCAGTGTGTCGTAGACACGTCCGCGCATCTTACAATTAAAATTACAGCATTGCACTTGCTGCCTAGTTAATTGTTTCCAATTACAAGCGGTCAAAGCGGGGTGTTACATATATAAAGGGGCTGGCTGTATCCAATCGACATTCCGACTTTGGAGGTGGTTGTGAACACACGTTGCTTAGGCGAAATTCTCTAGGCGAGTACTGGCTACCCAGCAGCGCCTAAGTTAGTTCGTTTGAGATCTCCAATAAATTTAGTATAAATCCTGTAATCATGCAGTCTATGGTAAGTTGCACTATGTATTGTTTTCGTACTTAGGATAAGAGTATATAATAATATATATTTATATATGTGTATTTCTAAAATAAAGTAAGATTTATTAATAAAGCATTTCCTTATATAAATCTAAAATTTAAAGTTTATTACAATATTTAAAAGTAGTAATATTTAGGTTTTTTACAAGATCTTAAAAATATATATGAATATGTAAGGCTAGATTTATAAAATAGATAATAACAATTACAGTATAAACATAAAAAAATTATTAACAAGTATCGATGTAACTCAGTACTGCACACTAAGGAACCTACAAACTTTGTATTTATTCGCTAACCGGCGAAAGTGTTTCTTATCACGAATAGTAGCCGTAACTTTCATCTTTCATTATATTAATACAAACTACGCTACGAATCATATGGCAAGACATAATGTAAGTCAGATTCAAAAACGAGTAACTAATAAAACATTGCATAAACATTGTTAAGTGTTGTTTTTGATTCTAATACGGTCGAAAATTTTATGGTAATCCACAGATAAAATTGACAAATTTAGTTTAATTCTCAATTTGCATAATTCAAGCGTTTGAGATTAGATTGATATTAAGAATCAATAGCGCCTATCGGAATTGGCGGGCATTAGAGAATATGAATATGTATATACTCGTACTTGGGGCCAAAGCCGCACGACCTCCCTATAATTTGTTCACGCCAAATAAATCGGTCAGTCACTATTTCAACTAAATTGTCACTAAATTATTACACTCGGTAGGCCACTGATAGTAGGCGGGTGCCAAGATCCGTCTCGATAACTACTAGATATCGACTACACTACACCGTAAAAGTAATTGATTTTATTCTATTTTTCATTAGCCTAAAGAAAAGGCTAACATAAAGCATATACGTCGTAGTAAGTTATATAAATGACAAAACTCTATTCGAATAAAAGCTTTATTATTTTAATAAATGCAAAGAAGATATTTTTTTTAAATGAAAATAGTAATTCGACTGTATTCACCCATAAGTACCTATAGTGATGTAGTAATTATATTCAACAATTAAATGTTAAAAAAGCAATAATAGTACAATAAATGTTTATAAAAAGTTACGTTTACTGTTGTCACATTAAAAGCACATTATAGACATATTATTATCGTCACGCAAAGCTACTGAATATAAATAACGAAGCCTCACGATCAAGTTTGCTTTCTCACTACATTCATTTATAAAATACATCAATATGTTTTCATAGATACATGATATACATCTTTTTGTTCCGGTTTCAAGGTTATGGGAACCAATGATATTAAATAGAGATAAACATTGGACAAAGAGAACAGAACTTTAATGACCTCAAACCTATAAGTTCAAAAGGTCATCAGATCGAAAGACCTGCCTACTCTTAGACATCTCGAATTAATTATTTAATACTAATAAATTCTAAATAGGTAAACTATACTGCTCTATACTTTAAAACTGTTGTATAATTACAACAAACAATAACAACAATTAAGCTAAAATGACACCTCGTAACTCTTAACTTCTACAGATCAAAGTAGCTACGAAAATAAAATTAAAAAGTATGGATTCAGGATTCGTATAGGAAACGAATACAGAAGGAAGTAAAGAGGAAATATCTTACCCTTCCTTCTACCGGACATATACAAACATGGTGTTTAACCTAAGCCATTGTACTGGGTGCGTTACTAATAAATTCGTCAAATACTATGTCAAGGACCATTTTGACAGAGAACAATGTATTTTGATGATTAATACAAGCATCCGGTTTATTAGTCGCCTACGAAGCCGTCGGTCGGTACTTCTCTCTTAGTCACTGTTATGGTAATTAATGCAAATTGCTTTTCCAACATCCATTCAACATACGAGAAGATAGTTTGAGATGAATTTGCTGCAATATTTAGTTTAAAAAGACTTCGTAGTCATAACAATTTATTTATAAATAAAAGTGTATTATATTTTCATAACCTTATATCTATGTAATCAACGATAACCACACAATATAAAATAGCTTAAACCATCGTTTAAAAATTATTGAGTTAGTTTTTCATTAAAATTATAAGTTATCGATGCGCGATGGGCGGGCGTCACACTTTGGGCGCATCTTCGTAGCATCTGTAACAATAATCTCGTAGACGATACGAATATTTACCGCTCTTCGGAGAACAAATAACACTGTTGGTTATGAATCATCTAGATTTTATTTCACGTTTGATTTCGGACAAATTATACTTGCAGTATAAAGGGGAGATCAATTAGGGCTTTTGTGCGATAAAGTGTGTTAAATTATAAATTATTAGCACCGGGAGCTCTAGATTGTGCGTATTAACTCGATCGGCGCGATCCAACATTAATTTACATGTCTTAGTCAGCAAGGTTCATTGTTATACATTTTGCATGGCACCCGACAATCTAGATAGATATTTATTACTAGAGATCATTGTATTATTATCGAGCATTAATAATAAAGTTTAGGTTTTTTGTTATAGCAAAAACTTTAGGATTTTTACTGTAATTAATAATAGTAATGACTTATTATAAGTATTGGTACATTTTGTTGTGATTTTATATTATAACAGTAAGTGTAAGATGAGAAATCCACTTCAGACTAAATTCCTTAAAGTACAGAAGAAAGTGGAAAAATTATATAAAAAGTTACCCTCTTTATTTTTTTTTTATTTTTGTCGATATATTTTTCAATATTTGTAAGGGTTCTCGAATGATACGAAACTGATTGAACATTGTATTTATGAAATCTACGCAAGTGAAACGAGTCAGCATGTATTAAATATGGCCTTTGATACATTTGATTGACCGTGACGATCGCGCAATTGCAAATTTTCATCGAGCGCACGAATTTTTCTTATGACCTTCGCAAAACCATAACACTTCCTAACGCCTACCGCTTCCTCTTGCCCAACACATTGCAATGGCCGACTAGTTGTGCACCAGTTCGTTGAATGATAATTCCGAACTATTGCAAAACGACGCTTTTGCAACTGAATGTAAAGGCTAGCCGATATGAGGTCCACGCCTTCAAATTATAGTATACTCGCTTTGTCTCAGATCCCTTTGAGTCATTTTCTTCGTAACTCGAGGGCTCGGCCGAGATTGTGCGAATCGCAGACCAGTCGATATTGCTAAAGCACTTGTTACCTTTTACTTACATGGATTTATTTTTGATTGCGACTTAAATAGAGCAAAAATGCTTATAAATTTCTTTTTCATGTATAATGTTTAAGATATATTGTAAAAAGAAATAAAAGTAGGCAAAAAGGCAATTCACAAAATTTTACATTGACTTTGTATTAATTCTGGAGTTGGTAGGTACCTACGAATATATATTCCATAACATAATATTCGAAATGTCAGCCAATTTCCGCTCTGTGGAATTTTGATCTTTGAGTTACATGAATACAATTGGCGTAGAGAATTGGACCAGTATTCGCATTAAGAGCCGCGGCGATCGTTTGTTGTGAAACAATAGATTGTTTATGAAACGATCGGAACTATTTGCACGCAGACACCTGCGTCACAATTCGATCACGCCCGCAACGTGTACGGTAAACTGTTACTTATTCTACTGGAATAATTGCGTCAATTTTCACATAAATAACCGGTTGCAGAACTTCAATCAAACACCTAATTTCCCTTTTTTGCGCGGATTTCTAACTTGTAACAACTTTTTTCGGGTGCAGACATGTTTATGAGATTAGGTTTTTCTTACTGTACGCTTATTAATCAGAAATTACTTTGTTGAAAAAGCAAGTCTCTAGACTAAATTAGGAAATTTTAATTAGTTCAATCTTAGTGTTTTACTTTTATTTCCAGTGTTTGTGTCCACTGCTTTAAGAGATTTTTAATCAATCTTTCGTAAGAACTTAATGCTAATGCCAATAGTGTTTTTCTCACATTGTCGAAATTTTAACTGATTTATTCAAATGAAAATGAGATGAACTGTTAAAATGAATGAATGATACATGTTGAAATAAAGATTAGAAAATTCTGTACGTAATTTTTTGTCAAAAATAATTTTAAAAATATCTTATGTTTTATTCATTTGATACTGCTCTAGTTTCGTCTATTTACATTTTTAATGGTTTAATTAGGTAAATAATTATGTAAATGCAACATTACAGTAAACTAGACGCGTGCGCAAAACATTAAAAATTATTATTGAAGGTGTAGCAATATCTAAATATTAAACGTGGTAAAAGTGGTTTAGACATTTCTTATTATAATACATAATACAGGAAATAAAACTACAAACATAAATATTCAATTCAACTTCAGAATGAAGTTTTTAACTCTAACTTTCTCTTAGCAAAGTCACGCAAAAATAAAAATTTCTATTGTACTTATAAATTACATTTTACTTTCTATCTTAGACTGAAATGCTAGATTTAGACACCATTTCAGTCTAACTGATTTTTACGAATAATTTTTAGCAATCGAGATGTTTTTGGTTTATCTTTTAAAGAATTTTCCATGTTATTTGAAGTAGATTTCAAATAAAACTTGTGAAAGAATTGTCATAAAAAATAAAATAGTGTTATTAAACTTACCCACTTTTAATTATCTTCTTACTTATTATTTATTTCTTAATGTGACCATATTTTTAAGTACATCTACATCTACAATATACAATAAAATAAATAACTATAAACCTAAAGTTTATGGATTAAAGCTGACACTATTTCATTGAACAAAATCCGAAAGCGAAGGCTTGGTAGCTATTCCTCATAACTGTGTCATAACTACGTCTCGGATATCAATTTATCATGCGAAATTAATTCAGAACGTAAATCAACTCCAGCGATTTTGGATAAAGTGACGTGGAATTTGCAAAGGTGGGCAGGTGTTTTTAATTTAATGTACCAAAGTCATAGAACATTAAAACTTTTAAAAAATTTACATGCAGAGCATTGCCAATCTCTTTACCTACATTATTATGACGCTCGTCAAATAGTAGATTATCGTACTCGTAAACCTAGTCATATCTAAAATTGTGGATGGATGCGTGATAGATGGATGGATGGACTCCTGAGGACTAAAATGTTCGCCTCATATTCAAAACACAATTTATGTTTTCATTTTTATAAATACAAACAGCTTCACTCAGGTGTATTTTTCGGGAATGCCAGATAAATTTCAGACCGTTCCGTGGTTCAATGATAGGAGACTGAATAGTGCCATTACTATAATTGCGATCTCTTCCAATCTTTTAATGGTTAGTATTAGATAGTGATATTGTTGACGCATCATTTTTATGATCGTAATACTCTAACATTGCTATATTATAAAGCGTTCTTAGACGGTTAGAATGATGTCCTAGTAGTGTTCCACATTACTTCTGTAACACGATAGGGTCACTTCAAATTAGAACAAACCGCGGAATATAACACTCTTACTTTAGCCCACATATACTGAGAAGTTGTTTCGTTTGAATTTGATACATGAAACTTAGGTGTTATTATTATTGAATCAGTAATAAATTAATGCTACGAGTATATTGTTGATCCTAATTACGGTCACACGCCGGAGTTTCCTGTAACGCCTACAATCTAAATACAGTTATTTTAAACTTGTCTATAGCACTCATCATACCTTATTGCTAAGTAATGTTACGCTTAGTCAGAATTGTATCTAAAACTTTTATGGCGGTTAATTTGCAAGAAGCTGTATGATGAAAAAAAATTAAAACATCACCACGATGTTAATTGAAAAATGTCACATATTATTGTTTCGTTGTTTCTTATTTTTAGAATTAGGTCGACACGATTATTCTTATACTAAAAGAATTTGGGATCATTTTCTGTCTCCTTCCTCTCTCTCTCTTGTTTCGTGTAGATCACGAACGTCTATTTAAAGCTTACCTTGTTGAAGTCAAGCTTCATAAGCCATACTCCATTTAAAATAAACCCGCCATCTAGACAACACTGATTAGAAATCGAGTTGAACTGTTGCCCGAGTCATTAATTACTATGACTGTTCTGATTATAAGTACAAGGGCTTTGTACTTAATAGTGTTGTTAACGAGGCTTTAGTGTTGTACCCGAGCAGAATTTGTGAAATAGGTGGCCAACAACATTTATCTCCTTACGCATTAATTTAACGATTATGACGCTATCAAACCACTTAACTTCATTGACTTGAAGTGTTCCCGTTTCATAGTTATCATTAGCATTTAATTAAACATATGCTGGTCTGGTACGTTCCACTTACCTTAAATCACGTGAACTGCTCTCATTTCACAATAATTATTATCTGTTTAATTAAAAATAAGCCCTGCTCTGTACGTTCTTATTAATTAAGGCGCTTGTTCAACTCTATACGTTAATTATTGTTTTAATAATGCTGTTTTGTATTTGTTTCATAAATCTTTTATTAGACGAGGCCTTATTTTGATCTCTGTTTGTAATTACCTTCTAACTGTATTCATTACAATGTTTATTATTGGTAATTGTTCTTAAATATTTGAATAGTAATTTGCATTTCTTTAATGTATCCACTTAAATACGTAGTAAGAAAACGACTTTAGATTCTAATCTTTAGACTTTCTTTAGAATGCTTTAAACATATAAATTATTGAGCTTATCTAGATTAATCGGCTACTTGTGTAAAGCTCTCTCATTGCGGCTTTATCTGTCATCGGCTTAGCAGTGCGTGCAACTATGCCACGCCTTCTAAGTCAATGTTCGGCGCCTGTTGTGTTATATAAAGTAAAACCTTCCAACAGCATAGTAATATTCTACTTTAAGTAACTAGGTATCTCTTCCTGAAACTAGAGTATTTCTGACTTGACTTGTTATGTAGTAATACAAAAAACTCGATTGCGATACCTATTTAATATGTTTATTATTAAATATTTCCGAATAAATAACCAACGAGTCGAGTTTGAGGAGTGTCGTAGTCTTCTTCTTTTCTAAATAAATTGTTTTTTACAAGTGATTATCATTTTTTTACAGTTTCCTTTCGGTTCGTTTTGATCTTTTCTGTTTTGTTTACGATTATCTCATTGCGGATCGCAAAACAGCAGTGGTAAATATGCGTAATGGTGTTCTGTTACAGAAAAAAATCTTTTTACTGCATCTCATCATTTCACCAAGCAGGTTGGAGTGATCGCAATCACCTGACAATTTCACGATTGTCCAGTGTCGACTACCTACTAACTCTCCTCCGCATTTAGTCGAGAACACTCAATATACCTATACATAAGTTCCCTGACAATGCAAGTGATTTATACAACATAGCTGTCCTGTAGCCGTTTCATTTGAATAGACCCAATTTTCGTGACACAATCTCTAGTAAATAACAGTTTTAAGTGAGATTTATATTCTCGCTATAGCAATATAGTATTAAAAAGATAATTAACTAGTGTTTACATTAACCTACATAGAGAGCAATAGGTACTTGTGTCGTGTTAATTCATATTCGCACTCAAAGCAAAGACAATGGTCATAACTTCTATACATCCACATCTGTACTGAATTTGCGTTAGAAAATTGTAACATTTAAGCAACATTTTTGTAATTTTGTTAACTCTGATTGAGACACTGTTTTTTTTTAATGAATATCTCCGTAAGAACTTCACACGCACTTTGCAGTTAATATCTAATTTGTGTGACGAAATAAGCTTTTATGAATAAAACAAAGCAAGACTGCCAAACTGTGTTCAACATAGTGCAATAGTTGTGTGAATAGTGCTATAAAATTATATCAGGTGTCTTGCTTCTAGATCTGTTTCGATAAAGCTCCATTATGTTGTACACGAAGCTTGTGAAATTTAAGACTAGTTTTCATTCTGTTATTGTTTTTGAGTAGATAATATCTTGAATTAGAATTAAATATTTGTTTTAAGCGATGTTAATATTGATTTATATATAGGATATAAAAATAAATGAAGGGGATGAACGAAAGGTCTGATACTTCGATCCTTTCAATGCATATCATTATTTTTTTAAACTCTAAAGGCCACCAGATATTTAGCAGTCCTGTCTGAGGCTATTCGTGGACCCCTTTATTGTCTTAACTAGGAGGACTAAAATGATCGCTTCTAATAAAGCATCTGCGGCATCGGTGCGGTATACTAACATCCTGTCAACTTTCTCTCTCAGTGCCTTAGCAGCAGTGGTACCTCAACTGTTAAACTCTACAAGTAATTTACTAAATACCTGTTAACTAATTTAATTATTGTAAACCGGCCTTTGAGAACGGCCTTGTCACATAGTGACTAATATGGCACGCGGTGCTACCGGTGCGTAACGAACATATTATATTGCTCTATTGGTTCTTTTCAACAAGATTCCTGGGTGCCATTGAACCGTGTAATAGCTTTAATTTTATATGACTACGTTTAGTCATTCGTGTCATTTTTTCACGTTCATTTTCAATATAGCGTAGCATGACGACATGCAAACCTTACGAGTACGTTTGATTTCCGTCTTAGATAGAATTAATTGGATAATATTGACCTATTTAAAGTGTCCAAACCTAATTAACAGTGTTTTAAAACTCTTTTTTACTGACTAATTAAGTAAATGATTGGATAATGCTTATTGCATTTGCCACTTGTAATTTCTCTTTTACTTTACGAATACGAATTTATACCTATAGTAGTTTTATTCCTAGCTTGAAACGTCTGCCTTTTAAGGAATTGATAACCATTTAAAGAATTCGTGATGACTTTATACAATTATGATTCTCCTTGTTCACAGATTATCCTCGCCGCTTCCCTTTGCCTTGCGCAGGCTTCCTACTACGCGGGTGCTCCAGCGCACATCCAGCTGAGCCCCGACGGCAAATATGTTCTAGACACTCCTGAGGTAGCACACGCCAAAGCGGCCCACTATGCTGCGCACGCGCAAGCCTCAACCGCGCACGGTGCCTGGGCACCCGCCGCCGGTGGCTACCTCGCCGGACCCGCCTACGCCGCTGGCGCACACTACGGTGCTCCCGCTGCTGGTAAGAACTGTTATTATGTTTATTAAAACGTTTTTTTTCTATTTTAAAGTTAAATTTAATATAATTTACAACGTAATAATTATGTAGCCTGACTGAAGTAAGTATTTTGGTCAATATGTATGTGTCATTTGGGTTTTATTTAAAGGACTGCACATTTTCCCACAGGTCTCATTAAGTACGGCCCCGCGCCCCTCGCTCACGACGGTCGCGTGATCGACACTCCCGAGGTGGCTCATTTGAA
>DWQK01002203.1:0-13643 GCA_018231225.1 Noctuana stator | reverse complement strand
CTTTTACTTGTCTTTGGCTGAGCGTGACAACGCCATCGCCACGAAAAAAAAAAAAAAAAAAAAACCATGAGATAATGTCTTAAAGTATGTGCACGACAAATTTGAAGTCAGTTTTTTTTAACGCGAGTTATAATTATAACTGACTCACTATATCAAAATTTTGGGTCGTCACAGAATGCAACCTGCTGTGCTGTTGTGAATCTTACTTCATTCATCCCTTAGTAAGAAACGATTGCTATTCGTTTTAATAGTCTTGATACTTTCTTAAATAGGTAAATCCCTTCAACCATTTTTATGTCCCACTGCTAGGCACGGGTCTTTCCCCTCTCGCCTGGTGCATACTCCGCCACGTTGCTCCAATGCGGATTGGTGGAGATTAAATTAATTAATACCTTAAATAAATACCTGTTAGTTTGTCGGTGGTTAGGTTAACCTTATCGATGATTACTCATTCTTAGATATATATTAGATTATATCAAATAAGTATTAGATTTTGATGGCGAAAATGTACCTACATAACATTATATTGCTTACATAACTTACATTACATTAGTTGACATTTTTCATAGCTTTTTTACGGCGCGCTATCATGTTACTTTTCACCGTTTTGATAATTATGTGCCTACCTATTTCTAGTTCATACAGCCGAATAGTTCAGAAATAATTTGTATCCGTACACGTAAGTATTTTGAACTTTTAATAAAATTTTCTGCAATATTCGAATCATATTTTAATGTGTCACCTGTTTAGGGCAAGTAATACTTGTTAACTGCTAAGTTATTTTGCGCAGTTTTTACCAATAACACAATTGATAATTTTTTACTTAACTATCAAAAGTTCAAGTCGAACTAACTTTAAAATACGCAACCATATTAGCAGAGAATGTATGACAGAGTTGTTCCTGGAAAGTCGTATTATATAAGTCGTATTTTCAGTTTAACTTTACAGAGTGTATAGTTAACCATTTTTTTTTAAACTAATGTTTTGCCCATCATTGCCCACGATGCCCACCCGCACTCGTGAAGTTTATATTGAACTAGCGACCCGCCCCGGCTTCGCATGGGTGCCATGCTGATACTAAATACATTACAGAAAAACTGTGAACCCTTATACATATAAACCTTCCTTTTCAATCATTCTAGCTATTAAAAAAACCGCATCCAAATCCGTTGCGTAGTTTTAAAGATTTAAGCATACACAAGGATATAGGGACAGAGAAAGCGACTTTGTTTTATACTATGTAGTGATTATTGTGAGTTTTGTATGGAGTAAGAACTGTTTAAGTTTATTTATTTGCTAATATTAAGTAAATAGGTAATGTGGTTCGCAATCCGCATCTACTAAGCTATTAATAAGTTCCTCCTGAAGTACCTACACTTAACGTACCTATAGAAACCTACAGAACCTATCTATTTGATAATGAGTTTTAAAATTAGATGTCATGGTACAAACCATCGGTAAAACAAGCTTATTACATATTATAAAAATGTAATAAAAGTAAGTAATATTAAATTAAAATTTTCCAATAGATTATACAATTAATTAGGTACGTATTACAGTAAACTCTTGTTAGTTATTTGGAATATGTTTAATATCCGTACTCCTGATATCCCTTGCGATGACCTCCTTGGTGTCCATGTCCACCTTGGTTTCCAGATCCATAACCTTGGTTGCCCGGTCCATATCCTTGGTTTCCTTGGCCAAAACCTTGGCCTCCTGATCCGTGTCCTTGGTTGCCTGGCCCAAATCCTTGATTGCCCGGTCCAAAACCTTGGTTACCTGGTCCAAAACCTTGTCCATTTCCTTGGTTCCCGGGTCCAAAACCTTGGTTGCCGGGACCAAAACCTTGACTGCCCTGTCCATGTCCTTGCTGGCCTGATCCAAAGCCTTGGTTGCCGGGTCCGAACTGATTGCTACCATGACCGCCTCTTCCTTGGTCACGGTCCTCCCCGTAGTAGTAAGGGGCACCTGAACAATTACAAATAAGTACTTTGTCAATGAAACCGTTCAGGCTACATCACCGTCATATTCACGGAACAGAGACAGAGAAAATACGAGACAGGGTCTTGACTCTTTCTACGGGAACAAGCGTGTCAATTTGAAAACGTGTTTATTATCGAAAAGAAATAATTATATGACATTTTCCAATTAGCTACGTTTTGTTCTGTTACACAAAATTTATTCGTATATGGTAATATGTAGTCCCTTTTACGAGCCACACGTCAAATATCTGTCAGACATTTTCCTGTCTTTTTGAATGCAATAAGACCACTACTGTTGCAATAAGACACTATATTTGTATGTTGCATCATATTTGAAATGTATCCAATATGTTTGTTTTCATATTGAGAACAATAAAACGTATCTAATCTGCGTAATGTACCTATTGCATAATAAATTAACTAGCTTATCCCTGTGACTTCGTCCGCCTGATTTTTAGAATCGGGTCGGTCTAAATGACAAATTATCTACACTTTACCCTCCCATTTTACCCCTTTGAGGGTTGAATTTCTAAAAATGTTTTCATAGTGCTTACTTACATCATGAAAGGGCCGCCCGTATCAAATTTCAAGTTTCTAGGTACAGTAGTTTCGGCTGTGTGTTAATATATTAGTCAGTGAGTCAGGTTTGCCTTATATATAGATGTTTACCTAAATAATATATATTCCTGACAGTTAATAATTATTATGGTAATAAGAACTTAACATCTGGTAATACATACCGTTGCAAGCCATTGCAAGCGCCAGTAAGATGCAAATTACCTGAAAATGAAAACGTTTCATGCATATTACATATTACATATATAAATATATTAAATGTTAACAATGTAAGTAGTTGACAATGATTTAATAAACATTATTATTTGAAGAACAAGTGAACTTTTGCCACAAATGTTTTTGTATTATTATCTATTAAATATTATTTCTGATTATGTCACGGGTGAAGGTTTATCAAAATTGTTAGTTACGTAGCTGTTATCAGTAGTAAGTATTAACAATACAAACGTAAATACAACAGGTTTGTATTGTTTAGACCTGCGACCTAAAGCATATATACGTTAAGTAGGATTACTTATGTATACACAGAAAAAGGCACAGACTCAAAAATGAATTATTGAAGTAAATTATTTTAAATATTTTTTATTTCTTATTTATAAGCTCACGACTCTGTACCATAAAGTACGATTTAATGCACGATACGTATTATCTATTAGTAATTGTTATTTATAATAATAATAATTTTAATACATGTAATTTAAAATAATAATTTTTATATTGTGTCGATTTCTTCACGATTTCTAAACTGACACAACTCTTTTTTTTAAATTTGAATTATATTTCAGCAAATATATTTTATTTACCTGTTCTTCTAGACTGCTTCTTTAGAGTTCTTGATTCTTATAAAGAACGTCAGTGACTGAATAATGCAACAATTATTATGCCCCTGCATAATTGTTTTCTATATCAAGTTCTACTGATAATATTCAACCTAATTATATTATTACTTGTTTATGTGCAATCCAATTGATTACGTGAACTTTGAGACATTGTAAACATTCAAATTCCGAAATAATTAGGTTTAAAATAACGAACTTACGAGTAAATAAATACTTAGGAAATTAGCATTTAGTACGTTTATGAAATGTATGTAAGTATTATACCTACTTATATAAGGTCTATTTTTTAGAACTACCCAAATATTACTACCTACAAAAAGGCCATAATTTAAATTAAAAGTTAACTAAATGCTGATTTATGTATGTAATATTAGACTCTTTTTTTTATTGCTTGCTAACTTGTATATTAGAGTAAGTATTACAATTTTTTTTTGTCTAGTTAAATAACATCTAGCTCATAAACAGTGAATAGAAAAAGCAGATATACATAAAGATAATTATTTAAAGAGAAGAACTCACTTTAAGTCCCATGTTTTTGCAATCCCTTGTCACAATTCGTAATGAAATATGAACATAATAGTGTTTAGTTGCTTTTATACTAAAGTTATCTCGTTGTGACCTTTTGAACATAATAATATGAGTATGATTAACGCTGGAATCTTTTGAATAAGTGCTTGACATAATTATTTTGTTTTCCGAATTGTAATCGTAGACAAACAAAAGTTTTCTTAGAAGTTTGTTGTTATGTGAGTGTCTTGAAATAAATTCATAGAAATTATTATTTTATTGTTCAATAGGGTCGTTTGAGTACTTACCTACCTATTTTGATCATAAATTATCTTTCACTTGACGTTACGCTTGATGTCAGATTATGTACGTAAGTACCTATCAGAGGCAAACTGGTATGTATCTATTAATCAGCATTAATACATCAATCGAGATAAATAGCATTAGGTATATCTGTCAATAATATCATATATTGTAAACTGAAATGCATAATATCTATTTTGTAAAAGTTTTTAAAGGAGAAGGAGGCGGTTCTCTCTGTTATGTTTGTTACCTCATAACTTTGGAGTGGGTGAACGCATTTAGATGATTCTTCTGTTATTTGAAAGCTGATGCTTCCTGTTCGGTCCCATTTCAATTTGGCCCAGTTCTGACACCGGCATCCATGAGGAAACCTTGTAAGTCTTAAATTTAAGTTCGTGCGCCACAATTTTGAAGTCGGTTTTTTTCATAACGCGAGTTATAATGATGTTGCATACCTTTATGTTTAAAGTAGAGGATTTTGCAAAGAAACTTATTGAACGGTTGACAGGAAGATTGCCAGAGTGAAAAAAGGTATTTCCAGCACATTTTGGCCGAATAATATGAAAAGTTCTTTAGCCTCTATCAAGTAAAATACCACCAGCCGAGAGATGACGGCGCGCATAATTATTTTTCTCACAACAACAAAATTAAATGAGCCACAATACATCAATGTTTCGAAAAGTATTTTAAGCACGACTACACAAAAAAATGTCTTCCTGCACCATTGCCACATAACCCACTTGGACATCGTGAAATTGTTCACAGAAACTTTAAAAGCACATTAAACTTTCCAAATGAGTCGCTAATATGGCGATGGGCAAAAAGTAGCTGTTAAGACAACTTTTACTATATTTACATCGCATTTGTTGCATGCTTGGCAAATCTTTTTATAAAAGTTATGTACCTATGTGTAGTTAACTACGGCTAGTTACTCATCACACCTATTATGTCCAATGGAGTAGTTATACTATATGGAGTGGTTTAGGTACTCTCTGCAAAAGAGGCATAAACTTATATTTACTTACGTACGTAATGTGAGTGTGAGGTGTCATTTGTTTTAATTTGTTACCTACATTTTTATATTTAAAAATTTATTATTAAATCATTATCTATACATAATTCTATACTAATATATAAAGCTGAAGAGTTTGTTTGTTTGAGCGCGCTAATCACTGGAACTACAAGTCGGATTTGAAAAATTCTTTTTGTGTCTGATAGCTACATTAATGAGGAAGGTTATAGGCTATTAAGCGTTACGTCACAGTTCTTAATGTGGGTGAATCCGCGTGACACAGCTAGTTAAATATATTAAAAATGAAAGTAACGCATTAAGGAAAATAACATTTTACACTCACAGCCCCGCACTGGGACTCCTTGGGTATCATGGACACATATAAAGACAATAATACCCACAAAAATACAAACTGGGAAAAGAAATCTAAATTAATTCAGTTTCTGCCTCGCCGAGAATCGAACCCAGGTTCCTTCGAATGGTAGACCTAAATGGTAACCACTACACTACACGCGTCATTAATTGTTTGGGGAGGTTGGATATGCTATATTTGTGGCGACTATCTAAGTTCTTATGATTAACAATGCACCTATTATCTCAGATAGGACTTCTCTCTTATTTGATGTAGGACGTGAATGTCCATGGGTTGCAGTGACTACTTAACATTGGGTAGCTTGAATGCTCGGTTGGTATTCATTTATGATAAAAAATGTATACTTAAACCGATACGATGTTTATGCCGACGCTACCTTCTATCCACGGCAGTCGCACTAATTAGTCTGGTTCGATTCCCAGTCGCAGACCTTTTTGCAAAGTAGTTTCAAACTAATAAACATGGTTAACGCGCTGCAATGCTTACAATTAACAACTCCACGGCCTCAGTAGGTACTCACTGTTTATTCTGTCGCCTAAACCCGTTTAAAAGTATATCGAATTAAAGATGGCAGTCGATGAACGATACAATTTTAAATATGCAACGTTTATATACTAAAAAAGTTTACGATACGTGCTATGGAGTGTTATTCTGTGTAATAATATGTTTGGTCAAGGTGAGAATTGTGAGAAATAAATGTACAGCAATTAAAAAGCAATAACGAAACAAGCTTACGTTGAGATATATTTAGTCTAGAATTTTCTTAACTTAATTACTTTTACAAATTCGTTTTTGTCGTACCTCCACGTGTTGGAATCAAGTTTTGGGATATTTGTAAGGAAATAAGAAAGAAAGAAAGAAAGTATTCTTTATTACTTACACAGTAAACAAAAGTTTGATTAGTACCTAATGTCAACTTTTTTATAACCTCAGCTAAAAATACAACCACAGGTAAGCGGACTCGAGAAGATTTTCAAATCGTAACTATTGCTAACAATAATAATTATTATTAATTTTAATTATTATAATTTCTTTTTTAATCTGGAAGTAAAGCCTCTAGTCTGCTATTTTACTATCACTGCCTTCGCAACCGCTTCGTAATGGTCTTGAGATGGATTGGCGATCAGTATAGTTCATGATCGCCGAAAAACAGTACTGTGTAACTAATTTTAAACAACTTGTGTGTACACACACACAAATTGTTTAAAATTAAATCTAAACAGTGACGAATTACTTTAACCTACTGCCATTAACTTTCATTGATCATACATATACATACATCATAAAATTTTCAAATTGATTTTAATCGACATTCCAAAGTGACTAATATACTTACCGGAGGATTATTATTTTAATTTATAATTAAAATAATTATAAACAATAATAATAAATTGATAGCAACCGTTCCACTAAACGAAGGATGATATTGCAGACACACCAGTTGCAAGACATCTAAGTACTTAATTATTCCAGCACTTATTGACTTGTCTCAGAGAATACGATTAAACGAATCGCGAAGAATGGTATTATTTTTAAATCGTTATTGCCTCTCTTTATATGTCCCACTGCTGGGCACGGGTCTCTCCCCACAACCGGGGAAGATCTGGAACATACTCCACCACGCTGCTCCAATGCGGATTGGTGGAGATACGGGTTAGTAGCCAATCCATGTTAGATATTCTTAAACCGCCTAAGGGCCTCCAAATAGATTTAACGAGTTATCTATCGATAACAACCGGGACCGACGGCTTAACGTGTCCTACGAAGCACGGAAGCGCGAATGAAATTTGCCACTAGCGGTCACCCATCCGAGTACCTACCGCCCTCGCCCGACGTAGCGTAACAGTCGTACCTATAGTTAAATCGTAATAAATGATGCAGAAATCTATACACCGCCATTTTAATTGAGAAATAACTAGAATAACAGTATTATGATATGAGATAAAAGAGGATTTTATTATGATATAAATTTCTAACCGTTACTTTATTTGTATGGACGAGATAAGCATCCTGTATGTTAATTTTAGATTTGATCTAGTTACGTGCCAAATTTCATCCAAATTCATTTAGCCGTTTGTATGTCATTTAGTAACCAACATTCTCAAATATAGTACACTCATATTGTAAGGATTCTTTGTTCTCAAATTGATTTTTAACTCGTTTTCGTTGAAACAAATCCCTTATCCCTTGAAAAATAATAAAAAAGACGCCCTGCTTATCCCAAACAGGTCGTGCGAGCCTCTGTCTACATACAGAACCCTTAATTGACTCCCAATTCTTAGAAAGTAATTTCACAAATTACTTTTAGCTACCGAATTTTAAGATCGACACCGGACAACTGTTGCAACTTTGTCTCACTAAGTTGGGGGATATTTAAGTGGTATTGTAAGCTTGGGGTTTACTGTGACAAAGTTGTTTCGGCGCTCGTGGTTACAAAAAAGGTAACACGCAACGTGTCCTCTGCTGGTTGCTGTGGGCGGGTGAAATCTCGATCGTTTTATGTCAATAAATAGTTGCATTTAGAGTATGCCTTACTTTCTTTATAGTGATTGATGTGCTTGTGTTAAAGAGATACCTTCTTATTGCCGTAGGTTTACAAACGGACTAAAATGCACGGCGACCTAATAAAATAAAATGTAATAATTACTGCTTAAGTTTTCAAAGGTTAAATGTAAGGGTTAAAAGTAAAAGTAAAATTTTAAATTTTTTTTGAAAAATTAATAAATACTTAAATAAGGACAAATTAAAGCGACATCTCGTAAAAACTCAGTAATGGATAGTGAAGGGCTGACGATGATGATGAATCGTAGAAATGTCCAGATTACCTACTTGCACAATTTTATTATTACCTTAATTCGCAAACTAACCGCTACATATGGCCGTCGTATCAAGAAAAAGTATCACTTAAAATTGTGTGCCCAAATTAAAATTCGTGAATTTTGTCGTGTCTGCCTTGAGGCGGAGAATTTCTTGAGATATAAATTTCCTTGTAATTAAACATAATTTGTATCGAAACAAAAAGCGGTTCCATATATTTAATTGCGACATTACTCTGTTTAATGCAAACCTCAATTTTTCCTTCGCCACTGGAATTTCTCATTATAATCAATTTCTACAAAACGACCTTAATCGTCATCCCAGAAATCCTTATTAATCTGTGGCCGTAATGATCTTTATAAGCGTCGGTAGTGTCGAAACGAGAATATTTCTACCCAATTAACTTGTTACATTCTCGCTTCCGAAAATAGCTTCTACAGTTGTGAAAAAGGCGGTATCGGCGTTCTCCGAAATTCGACCATTATCGACCGTTACCTCCCAAATAGAGCGCGATCGAAGCCATAGATAAACTCTTTCACGTGGCCTTTACTAATTGGCGCAATAAATTTGGTCGATCGCGACAACCTCCGTACACATTACTCGCCCATAGCGATCCCTATTAAGGCCTTCATAGACAATCTCTGACTCAAACAGAATTCGGGAATCTGTCAAATTCCACGAACAAACGATCCTCGTCCCTATCGGCCCCAATTAATGAACAAGTCAGACCAGAATCGCTTCAATATCTGCGGACGCAATAAAGAATTGTCATCTCGTTTAAATTCCATTTTGGAATCAAAAAAATCGCTCCAGCGGAAGCCAGCCAATACTCAACTCTATAGCAACTATTTAAAAATAAAAATCGCTAATGAGGGGAATTCGCTAACGTGACGTGCTGGTGACAAAATGTTTCAGTGATGTATAATGCTGCCGTTGAAGTTTAGACCTTAACAGGAAGTGCTTAGGTTCTAAAATGGCAATCGAGCAAGCGGTAGTACTTTTATCATTGTTATAGAGTCGTCGAGCGCACCCGCCTGTACCCGCGTCATGCGGACGGGCGCTTTTTGTCGTTTTTAATTATATTTATTGTTCTCGTTATTTATTTATTGTTTTGTGTTTACCGTTCCCGCTACCGTGCGTGCATTTTAACGATTTCGGCGGAGATAGCGGTCGCATCCAAATTAGGGACGAGGTTTCGTAGGATGCAAATTTCCTCCTTTGCATGCGAGCTCAGAAAAAGCAGAATCGAGATTCAGTGGGGCTAAACGAAAACATCGTTGCCGCTATGCAAATTGACGTCGGAAGGTTTGTTTATGAGTAGCTCTTGTAATTGAATCAAGTTGTTATGGATAAGTCACAAAACTTATGCAGTTGTAGATACTTTTTAAAACAAATTAAAAAAAATTTTTTTTTACTATTTGGCCCAGTACTTACGATTAGTCCTTTAATTTGATATACTTTGCAAAACTTTTTTAAATTTTCTAATTTACTCCCCAAAAGTGTTTAAAATCAATTGACTAAAATAAAATTGACTTTACCGACTTTAATTTATCTATTTACATCCCCGACTTACCTGACACACCAAATTTCAAATCAATCAGTGAACAGACACGTTAGTAATCTTATAAATAGGTATATAATTCGGTTCGGTATATAATGATATCGAACCCTAAAATGACATTCAAGCTCGTTTGCTACTTATAATAAAAGGAAAAGACCTACAATTAAATATTTCAGATGATACAAGGAAATGAGCTTACGTCTCAATTATAGAGGCACGTTAAAACAAATAAGTGTAAGTCATTCCAGATGTATATCGGAATCGGATATTAAAATGGCGAGTGAAATCGATTAACGCGACGGAGTATACAGCGAGCGGGCTCGAGTAATTGCTCACTCGAATGCGCGGGCAATTCTGACTATGTGTAGGTATCTACGGACTAAGCACGTTAAATAATTGTATCACTAAAGACCATAGACTAACCATAGACCAACCATAGACCATAATAAATAGTAGGAATGTCAGAAAAATGCAAGCGAAGCTACACGTGTACAAACACATTCACATCGTGATATTCTTGTTTGCTCTCGCTCTAACTCTGACCTCTCTCGCCGTTCGCTCGTTTACGTTCACTCATACATTGACGCTACCGCCATTGTTGTACTTCACTTCACTGCGTCCTAATACGACATTCAGTCCGTTCTTTCTAGTTTTTTTGGTCCATCCTAGACAGACAGATAAAATTATTTACGCACACAAATAATATTATGTGTAACTATAATTTTTTTTTTTATTTTACATTATGAAGGTTTGTGTGGAAACACACGCACGTCATATAGGTATATGACGTGCGTGTCACCTGGGGTACGATGAGTTTGATTGAATAGCTGTCATTGTATTACTAAAATCGTACCAATTATTTTCCGTCCGATGTCTCTACATCACTTAGGTGATATTGCGCGCGCATTCCCAAGTATCCCAACGCACACTCGTAGGTTTCAATTTAGCAAACCAAATGAAGAGATTCACCGACACTGGAAAGGCGTAAAACAATTTTCATGGCCTCTTAGCAGTAACTAACCAATCTCCAAACAGGGTTGCCAATTATTCATTATTAAACGAAAGTATTTTAAAGGGAAAACTTCCAGAAATATTCTCTGTTTTCTGCAGAATAAGTAGCAAACGAGCATGGCCCACCTGATGTTGAGTGATCCATGAAACCAATGGACACCCGTCGAACAGTCACGTCACGTCAAACCTTAAAAATCCTAGTTATATGAGTTCGTAAATGGATGTGGAGTGTGAGGACTGAGATGATCGCCTCAAATAACAGTTTCTCTAGCATCCATATCCACATAATATTATCGTGGTTTATTCAAGATAAAACATTAAAAAAAAAACATTAAATATATGCGTCTGTTTACCGTTGAAGATATTTGGTAGTGATAGAAATCTCCTATTTAAAAATTTGAAACTAAACAGATTGCGTTTATCGTTTTTCAAAGCAGAGCTCTACATAACATTATTTAAACAATTTTAACTCTTGAACTTTTTCCAAACTATAATGGGCGAAATCGGTCGTTTCGCGAAATCCATTGGTTTCACCAACCCTAGGAGCAGTAAGCGAAGGCTCCAATTGGCCGTTCGGCTAAGTGCCATGCCTGTGGGCTAATTAAACCATCAAGGCTGGCGCATGTTGCCTCCGACAGATAATCTTTCATATTTTGTCTTGGCTGTCGAAGGCAGCCCCCGGCAACCTGTCCAATTTAGTTAAATATTACACTGCGGTCCATTCCCTCTGCTGAGTTTAAGTATCCTTTCGACCGACGTATTTGAAAAGTTAATCAAATAACTGCATTTAAGTAAGAGGAGAATGGTATAATTGGTTATGGAATTGCATATTACCATGCAGATCACGTTTTGGTAAATTGTCACTGTATCTTGATGGATAAAATATGGTGGCTTTAGTGAGTATGTGTGTCGGATCAGGCTTAACGCAGCACCATGATACCACGATTCCGGAAGGGTTCCCGCCCTGGGACGACGCAGACGACGCTTAGGAATGCTGATCTCGGTCTGATGGGCATGTCGGGGTAGTCGGCAGTGTTAATCGTCTTTGCGATTTATTTGCTCAATACATAGACTTAAGCAGTCCAAAGAACGTTGGAGTCTTTGAGTTCAGTGCGGTCAGAGGATCTAATGGTGACTCGGCAATGGGGGCAGATTGTCGTGTTCACTGGCTGTTTAGTTTTTATTGAAAATTTCCTATTAGGGCAAAGCACTGTAGAGGCGTCGCGTTCTATCTATCTAGGAGATGCCACAAACATCCAGACTGGGGACAGCAATCCAAATTCATCACTTAAACATCTGTCTCACTAGGAATTGAACTCAGAACCCTCCGAATCGCGGAATGGCAGACACCACGCCACCTATAAAATCTTCTTATCTGATGTAGGTATAGAGATTTATCGCCCTGAGGCTCGAAGGAAAATTTACGAGCAGCGATATTCTTTCTATCAGCTGCCTTTATATACTAAAGCTTTACTTGTATTAAATTTCATTATCGAACCCAAATATCCCCTTCTCAATATTCAAGTTGATTCAAACAAATTTCTAAATGAATTCTCGCTATCAACGAAATGCAATCTTTCCTTGATTTGCATCTTAAAACCAATCGTATTTATTGACAAATGTATCGTCTGGTCGCCGACTGGAAAGCGTGCGTGGATTAGTTATGGGGTGGTTATAGCCACTCTGTTATTATGCCCCGCCACACCTCTCTCAGAGTTTAATTAAACGAACCTATAGCCTTGATTAGTTTCTCGCAGTGACGCCCATGTTACATCTCTCAGCAACGTTATTTGTATTGCTTGTACTATATTGCTTGCACTCGGCTTCTGTTAAGATTGCACTGTTACAATCACTACACACTGTCTGTATGATTAGAACTTTAAAACTACATAACGGATTTTGATGCAGTTTTTTTTTAATAGATACCTAGAGTGATTAAAAAGAACGTTTATACCTATGTATAATTTACTGATTTTGAGGCGGTCCGAAGTTCGCCTGGTCAGCTTGTTAAAATATAAGAGAAAAAGGGTTATTGGGTTGCAGGCATTAAAAATCCTACTTCATGATAGAACAGCGCCGTACACATATTACTCGCAACAAAGTGAAATGCTGAACCGTTGACTAAACTCATTAGACATGATATCATTTAAGGCGTTAGCTCACAATCCGGGCCGTTGATTCTTTTCTGGAAACAATATCGTATCTAACCCCGGTATATTTCACTGACTACTTATAAGTTCCATTCCAATAAAAGCATACATCAGCATGATACGTAATTGCAACTGTTGATACGCCTAATTTGGAATTACACACGCAAATGTTGTATGTAACGAGTACACACTAACTGTTACACGCAATGAAGTTTTTATTTAGACGAGAAATTCACATACTGGGCCCATAAACAGATCGGTAGGACGGCTGTACCTTAGCAATTCATTCTATTAAGCTTAACTACTCTAACGTGACCCCAGAGACAACTTGATATCACTCAGCGAACGACAAGAGCTCGTCAAAAAAATGGTGGACTTACAGCTCAATATATCCTGGTCAGTGGCTCATACGCTGTTTGCGCGGTTGTCATTACGAATAAAGTGACCAATTACAATAAATTACCGGTCGCGAATAGTAATAAAACGGCCATTTTGGTAAATAAATAAGTAAA
>DWQK01002202.1:0-13645 GCA_018231225.1 Noctuana stator | reverse complement strand
GTATTAAACTAAATAACAATTTCTTCTGTAAATTGTATACATTATCAGTAATCACTATTAGGTCATCACTCCCGTCTGCCGACTGAATGTATCTGCCCTCTTGACAATGACCGAGCCGTTTAAATATCTTTGTATGTTATACAAAGTTGTCATCTGAATTTTTTTGATAATTCAGTGGAAATAACGTTTTTTAGACAACCAAATGCACGCGGATGGTAAAATAATATAGACCAGTATTAACAATTATAATTTATTATAACTGTTATTGTGTAGGTAATCATAATTTTAGAATATTGTTTGACTATTTGTAAGATATATCGTCTATTGCTATAATAATATGATTACAAACTCACAACAAAATTTCTTATGGTACATTAATTAACTTGCTTGTGTTCGTTATGCTTATGTTATGGGTAAATGCAAAAGTGAATCAATATTTTCCGACTCTATTTTCAAGGTACATTTTATATATCTAAAATTATCAACATATTGACTAACTCAACTCTTATCATCACTATTAACGTAATGGTTATTTTTATTTAGTACCTAATCATAACGACAAAATATCATACCTAAATGTTTGATACATGAGAAAAATTGCAGTTTAAACAGACTCCTAAGTCAAGTATTAGCGACAGTAATAGGAATACGACCATATAATTAGAATAAACATATCAGATATTATAGATAATTATTTTTTTACAGCCCACCAGGAAATGTCATTAACTATGACATGAGGTAAAAGATAAAACGATCATCCGAGTGTGTTAATAACATGCATGTTATTATTTTGTCATCAACAATTTATCCGTTTGGCTAATTGAATTATATTTGTTGGCAACATTTTAATATTTTATTGTTGTTTTTATCGATTGTGCCAAATTGAAATTACCATCACTTCATTTCTGGTATCATTTTAATGTTTACTTGTATATGCTTTTCCGAAACACCGACACGTCTTTCATTAAGACGACCATTATAACTCTTTTTGTTTCATTTTCGCATGTTCATAATGAATTGTAATGTAGGAGGATCATTTAGAGCAATAAAAATTTCAGATTTAACCACTTGGTGATGGGACGCATATAATATTGTTATAATGAAAACTAGGCCAAATTTAAAGTTTTTGACAATTTTGTATCACTAAACTGAACTGATGATTGAGAAAGGATTCCACTCAAAATTGATCTCAATCTTAAGTTCAGTTTTTTAATATGGGCCTGATTTAATTTTTTTTTACACTATGTTAATTCTTTTCGATTGATTTAAAGCAGTTAATATTATCCTTAAAGAGACCCCATGACAAATGAATAATTTCCTACGTCATTAACTTTGCTCACATATTAAAAAGTGTTTAAGTTTTTACCGTTTATTATGGATTAATATTAGCAACATATTTCCTCCCAAAGGTCAGCAAGTATCATGAGTTCGAAATCAGCTCCAGGCATCATAATGGCGACTGGGGTGATGGGGAAGTCACTGAAAGGCATTCCGGGGGTATATCTCAGCCGGGACGCAGGACTCACCTGGAAACGAATACTGAAAGAATATTACTTCTTTAATTACGGAGATCACGGCGGTGTGCTGGTAGCAGTTAAGTACTTCAAGGCTCGTGGCGAAACGAGGAAGATATTGTACTCTACTAATGAGGGAATTGAATGGAAATCTTATCAGTGAGTATCACAACGATTGCTAAATATTTGTAAGGGCCGGTTTATTTGGGCTTAAATTTATTTACGTATTCAAGATCAAAGACGATCCACGTGGTGTAGTGGTTACCACTTGGGTTCACCATTCGAAGGGTCCCGGGTTCGATCCCCGGCGGGGCAGACATTTAAATGATGAATTTGGATTTCTGGTCTCGGTCTGGGTGTTTGTGTATTTGTCTTTGTATGTGTCCATGGCACTCACGACACGGTATCTTAGTGTGGGGCTGTCAGTGTAAAGCGTTATTTATTTATATATTAGGGAAATATTTAAAATAGCTCAATTCAAGTGGTTGACACTTAACAGAACAAGTTTAGAAATAATTTTATAATTTTTGTGACAATTTACAAATATTTACATCAAACAGTTTCCGTTAAATATTCACATATAAGTAACTTTATAGGTATTTATAACTATAACTTCATCCGTAAAAAACAATATGCATAGCATTTAATATCTTATCAGTACGTTATTAGAGCCCGGTACATTTATTGCTAATTAGTCATACTATAACAGAGCGGCGATTGATATTTGCAGGTTCAACGTTGATGACTTACGCATATATGGTTTGATGACTGAACCCGGCGAGAACACAACCACGTTTACTATGTTCGGGTCAGCGAACGATCAGCACCAATGGATCATTATAACGATCGACTTGTATAACGCTTTCCCTCGCAACTGCACGTCGGACGATTTTAAGTTTTGGTCACCGACGCCTCCACACTCGGCCGTGTCCTGCGTGCTCGGCCAGAGAGACACCTTCCAGAGGCGACTCGCACACACCAACTGCTACCACGGCATCGATTACGACAGACCCGTCAAGAAGGAAATTTGCGAGTGCAGCAGACGGGACTATGAATGCGATTATGGGTTTGTCCTTTCACAAAATTCCTGCGTTCGCGATAAGATGGTGAAATACGACCCGTACGCGGTCCCCGCTGAATGTCAGTCCGGTCATTATTACAAGCGAACGAAAGGCTACCGGAAAATCGATGGAGATGTTTGCGTTACATCCTTTTATACGCCTTACGATCCTGATGAAATCCCCTGTCCGCTGGAGGAGTCCACGGAGTTTCTCCTGGTCGCCTTGCGGGATAAGATAGCTCGTATTGACTTGTCTAACAATTCCACCGTGATCCCTGTTAAGGATCAACAAAACATTGTGGCCATAGAGTTTGACATGAAAAATAATTGCATATATTGGGCCGACATTGAGTTAGACAAAATAAGCCGACAGTGCTTCCGTAACGCTACCACTCAGGAGGTGGTCGTTGATACCGATCTAGCGAGCATTGAGGGAATGGCTTTAGATTGGATCTCGAATGTTCTATTCTTCGTAGACGGCATGAGGAAGAAGATCGAAGCCGTCAGAACTGATTTGACTAGCGAGGGAAGGATGCGAGTTACCATTTTGGACCACAACGTTTTGTCCAAACCTCGAGGCATTGCAGTTCACCCAAGGGCCGGATACCTGTTTTGGACCGACTGGGATCGAAACACTCCGTCGATATCAAGATCGAATCTCGACGGTACAGACGTCAAGAAATTGTTCACTAAACCGATCGTTCAATGGCCCAATGGAATAACGATAGACCAAATGGCGGAGAGGATTTACTGGGTAGATGCGATGGAGGATTATATAGCGAGTGCAGATCTGAACGGTCACTATTTCAAGAGGATACTATGGAATGATGAAAAAGTGACTCATCCGTTCGCGGTTGCGGTTTTGAAAGATAAGATGTATTGGGACGATTGGAAAGCGAAATCTATATTCATCGCTGACAAGGATACAGGCGCCAACGTGATCACTATTAACGATTCCTTCTCTGGGCTTATGGATCTGAAAGTTTTCGCACACTTTATCCAACATGGTAGCAACGCCTGCTCTCAAACCAATACGAGTTGCGATGCTCTCTGCTTGGGCGGTCCGGGCAATAATTTCACCTGTTTGTGCCCTGATGGGTTTACCAGGACGGAAGGCAAATGCATGTGCTCTAACGGCTTAGAGCCGGGGCCTAATATGACCTGTCCCAAGAAACCTGGAGCGCCGTGTGGTCCTGTTAGTATACTTTTTATATGAGAAAAAATTTAATTTCTTATTTTCTATATTTTTTATTACTGCTGACATTCAGTTGCTGTTTGGGAAATAGCTTATTCTTTGCTATTAAAAATTAATAGGAATAGATTGGTAGTAGATACTATTTCAGCAGGGGTCTTGAATTTAGTTTAGGTATATATTTAGGTTTTTCTAATTAAACGTTAAAGGTTAGGTTTGAAACGATCGAATTTTGTTCTTATTTTTATCACTCTCATTGTTCCTTAGACTAATTTTAAATTAGTCTGCAGAAATAAGTAATTTCTAAACAACTCTGAAATTAAAATTACAGAATGTTGACTTGTAAAGGAGATTTTTCAAAATGTATGGGCTATTGGCCAGGTATTTGTATACTGTATCAAAGATAATCAAATAAATTACAGAATCGTTTAGCACTTATTTTTTTGTAATTGACTTGATTTGTATGTTCGAAGCAAGAATTTACCGGTACAATTTGCAACACAACACAAGAAATAATTGTCACAATCACCAAAATTGTCACAAACGGATTTTTTTTTAAATAATATCTGAATCAAAATAACTTGACACTCCCCTTTTTTCTTTATACGCAAACAGAGACAAAAAAGATCCATTTTTATCTTGCTCACACATATGATATGACGTCAACTCGCTTTATATCGTTATTATTCTTTAAGGACTAGTCTCTTATATTAGTTGTAGTATGTTTTATAACAAAAGTCTGCATATTCGACGTTTTGATTATGGAGAGACGGACGGATTCAAGTATGGTTAGAAAGAATACCACGAAACCAAAACAGCGCATGCGCATAACGCTCGAGAAGCTATACTACCCATCAATTTTTCATCCGGGCTTTAAATAAAATAGAATCGCATTGGTTTAGGAGCAGTTCACATGCAAGAACGGCATGTGCATCCAGGCGTCGTGGCGGTGCGACCGCAACAACGACTGCGGCGACTTGTCGGACGAGGCGGGCTGCCTGTGCACGCCGCCCATGGTCCCGTGCGACGACACCCGCTGCTACCCCACCAGCTGGCGCTGCGACGGCGAGTTCGACTGCGCCGACATGAGCGACGAGAAGGGTAACCGGTTCTCCTTTTAACCGACTCCCAAAAACCTGGGAGGTTCCCAATTCGACTGTATTTTTTCTCATGTTTGTTACCTTATATCTTTCGACTGAGTGAACGGATTTGGAGGATTATTTTTCTAGTTGAAAGCTGATGCTTCACGTTTGGTTCCATTTTAATTTGGTCTTATTTTGATAACGGCGTCCATGAGAAAAACTTATAAGTCGTAACTTTAAGTAGGTGCGCGAAAATTTTGAAGTCGGTTCTGTCATGTCGCGTCGATAGGTAATATGCCAGGATAGGACTATTCTATTGCAATCATTATAATATCTAATGAAAATTCTTTCAGATTGTGCATTACCAACGAATTGCACCGACAACCAATTCCAGTGCCACAATGGACAATGTATTGAGAAGCGATGGCAATGTGATGGCGATAACGACTGCAGAGATGGCTCGGACGAAAGGAACTGTCCTGTAAGTAAGCCATATCATTCAAACTTCAATGCATTTTGCACCTTCGAAAGAATTATTTTATAAATTTTCGTTCAGACGAATCAATTGAAACGAAACTGCAACCAACATCTTTTCTATAAATGTTTTTTCTTTTAATAAATAACAATATAATAATATAACGATTATTCAAATTTCAATATTATAGAGAGTTAATTACATTTGCAGGTGGCACCGAAACGCCCGGACACGTTGAGTTGTCTCGGCAACGTGTTCGTTTGTGGCAACGACAGTAACAGCCTCTGTATTCCTACTTCGTGGATGTGCGATGGAGAAAGAGATTGTCCAGATGGTTCGGATGAAAAGGACGAAAGATGCAGGAACTCTACATGCGCTTCGTACATGTTCAGATGCCCTAGCGGCAAATGTATCTACCAGTCTTGGGTAAATATTTTGGTGTTTATGTTCGATAGTAAGTAGTACTTACTAAGTACAGCAAGTACGTTAAACCTGGTCAGAGGCCCTTTGGGCGGTTTGACAACATCCAACACGGGTTGGCCACTAACCGGTATATCCACCATTCCGCTATGGAGCAGCGTGGTGGAGTATGCTCCAGGTCTTCATCGGTTGTGAGAGACCCGTGCCCAGCAGTGGAACATAAAAAAGGATTGAAGGCATAACAATTTTTAACGTCAATTTAAGTATAATAATCTGTAATAGTAGTCACATAATTTTTTATAATTTTAAATGCAATGACTATTGGATCAGTGTTTTCACTTTTATAACTGAAAATCTCTTATCTCTTACTAATAAATAAATCTAAATAGTAGAGTTTTAAATTCTCTGGCAGGTATGCGATGGTGAAAACGATTGCGGCGAAGAAGAACCGTCTGATGAAAAGAACTGCAAGTCTATCGGGCATTCCAAACTGATCCCCCGGCCGCACACCGACCGACCAGAATTCTCTATCAACAGCACATGTCAAGACTGGATGTTCAAGTGCGACAACGGCAACTGTTTGCCGTATTGGTGGAGATGTGACGGTATTAACGACTGCGGTGACAATACTGATGAGTTGGCCTGCGGGCTAGTGGTGCCTGACACGTCCACAGTCAGTCCTGAACACGATGCAACCAGACAAAAATGTGGCAAGAATCAGTTTACTTGCTCGCCAGGTAAGATACTAAATGTTTTTCTATACTCCTATTTTTGGCCCCTCCACAACTGTAGAAGGCTTTTTAATATTTTTGCTTTTAATATTTAATTATTTTTATAGCAATATTTTTTCTGCGACTTCACCTTTGTTTATTTTGGATCCAAAGGATTTATTTCTCATTAAAAACCTATAGCTTTCACATAAAATGAGATAAAACAAGCAGTTTTGTTTATTTAGTGAAAGCAATTCTATTATTTGGAAAAAATATTGAAAAACGCTTGACATAATATTATCCGAATTGTGCTTTGTGTAAAATAAGACATTCCTTTTGAATCATACCTGCTATTGAAGTTATTAACACTTAAAAACTCAAAAGTACTATTATGACAACGTAACTGAGTTGCTGAGCATATATGTTGCAACATCCAGGCGTGTGCATACCGCTGTCGTGGGTGTGCGACACGGCCAACGACTGCAGGAACGGCGCGGACGAGCGCGGCTGCGAGGTGCGGCGGCCGGCGGGCGTGACGTCATCGGCGCCGGCCGCCGACCTGCAGTGCGGGCCGGACGCGACGCCGTGCGCGGACGGCCGCCAGTGCGTCGCCACGGAGCACGTGTGCGACGGCGTGCCGCAGTGCGCAGATCGGAGCGATGAGGCCAGATGCAGTATCGTGAGTGTTTTAATACATATTCTTTATTTTTATCGGTTGGCAACACTCTTAACACTAAAATATTCTACGTAATATGATAGATGTTTTCTTGGTAAGTGCTAGAGTAGTCAATCGGAAAGACATCATGTAATAAACTTCATCATCATACACTATTGAAAATATTACAATTATTAAATAAAATTTTAAAACATTAAAAAAAAATTGTGTAATTTAATAGAATCAGTCACAAAAATTGTTATAAAGTAGATCGGTAAAAATAATAATTTTTCTTCCGCTGTCTGATCGCCGATTCAAATTAAAAAAAAAATTCTATTGATGACATTTAATATCTTTCTTGTAGAGATTTGCACACTTATTATAATATAGATATTGTTTTTTTACTGTGAAGATAAGTTATTGTTGTTCAATATCTAACGAGTGATGAAACATGTATTAAATTTCCATGAATGTTTACATACACAGAACCGTCCAGTGACGCTGTGCCCGATGGAGCCGGTCGAGCAGTTCGTGTGCGAGGAGGGCGTGTGCCTGCCGCGGCACAGGGTGTGCGACGGCCGCCAGGACTGCTACGACGGCACCGACGAGGCCAACTGCTCGAGTTCCGCCTACGACTCGCATTCCTACCAGGTTTGTCTTATTACTTCATGTGAAGCATCTTATGCTCTCATTGAATATGGTGCGTCCACACCGCACTCTATATGTTTCCTAAGTGTTAGTGGGCAACATCCGATAACGAATAAAGAGTTACAAGAAGTTACAAAAGTTAAACATTGTTGCCTTATCGTCGCCTTAGTGTTTATTTTTTTTATCTACCATCAATCAAATTTTACAGGAGAAGCTTTTTACAGCTTGGTACAGATAACATTAAAAACGTGTTTTTCGACGTTTTTAAAGTAAAATATTATGTTCTAATTGTTTTACTAATGGATGTAAAATTAAAGCCCGCATCTTTCTGTATCAAAAAGTAATTTTCGGCAAATATGGTAGATTGAACAAATAAGCACTATATATGTTATCATGTTGCATTACGTCGCTCCGCAGTAACTGCAGTTTCGATGCACCAATCAAGTTTTCTCATAGAATAGAAGGCTCAGAGTGATTTTAGTTTACAAACAATATATAACACATTTTCTTACAGTTTTTGGGCATCGGTGTGGACCAATCTTCAATAAACTCTACGAGTTTCCTGATCTCGTGCTGGATGGCGCAGCAAAAATTGGTTGTGTACAGCTTTTTGCCCTCTATATCCAAAGTCAGCGATGGCAAATGGACAAACATGACGTGGACCAATGATACTGTTTACAGGTATTTAATATATAAGAGATTTTCTTTCAATGTTCAATATTTTTTTTATTAGTTTAATAGTTTCGTACATAATCTCATTATTTACGAGTATAATTGCCATTGTTAAGTCAGTTCAACTTATGATTTGTTTTGTAGTTAATTTCTATTTGGTTTTTATGATATTGTATGGAAAAAGCCAGTAAAATAATGTCTGCAATCTGAGGGACATTCACCATACTATTGTCTTGCACAGCAAATTTTAAGAAGATGAACTTGTGGTACATATTATTACATTAGCTGTGGATGGTATCATATAACAAGTATAAAATTTTTAATTATTTCGTTCTTTTTTAGATTTACCAACCTGGAGCCGTTTACGAACTACAACGTTACATTCTATATACGGAACAGCAAATCAAACCAAACGTATTCATCTTTGAAATATGTCAACACTACTACTGGGGAAGGAGGTATGTTTGTATGAGATGTATGAATGGAAACCTTAATAAATGTTGTATGACTTTTAATTGTTTTAAAAAACTCGGAAAATCTTAGCACCTCAATAAAAAATGTCTCCGCAAAACTCGGTTATAATCGCCTTCACAAGAGGGGCGGAAAAACCTATCAACCCGCATATTTTCTACTACTTGCCAGTCTATGCCTCACAGATTTATAACACGACTAACTATACAGATTAATTCATTACATTATATAGATGTATAGATGTATAAATATGTAGAAGAATAAATTTTATTTATTGTATAGTACAAATTGAATATTTATAATACTTTAACAAATACTTAAGGGAGTGTATTTTCTTTAAATAGACTCATTTCAGTTTCGGATATTTACGATTCCATTCCCGGTCAGTTAATAAGCTTGCTTTAGAATCTTGTACTAGATTTTTACGCTCGCTTAATAAACAGGTCACAAGGAACCGCATGAGGTGAAGCGTTAAGCGTGGGTAATACTTTGTAATTTTTCCAGAACCTTCGCCGCCCCTGCGACTGACGGTTCGCCAGATGATCGGCAGCCGCGTGAGCGTGTTGTGGGACCCGCCGGCCACGCCTCGCGGCGTCATTCAGTACTACACGCTGCACTACGCGCCCCCGATACCGCCCAGTGAGAAGATTGTGTACGCCACTAATTCGCACTCCATCGTCAGTGTCGTCGTCAACGCTTTCTTCAAACCGAACAAGATTTATTCGTTCTGGGTAAGTATTGTTTATGTGACGTTTAATCATTTGAATATTGATTTATTTGTTTGTGTCGCACAAATATCTTAACGCATGCATCATTGTCCCACTGCTGGGTACGGTTCTTTTCATAATCAGGGAAGACCTCCAGCTACTTCACCATGCTGTTTCAATGCGGATCGATGGAGATATTTGTTGGAGGCCAACTCGTGTCGGCCAGAGCGCCTCCGAGCAGGTTTAAAGACTAATCTGTCTGCCCTCACTCCTTCGCTTCCTTCACTCTTCCGCTGCCCTCGTTCGACCGTTTAGATCATAATGCACTACGCTGGTCTATTATGCTAGTGAGTGGACTAATGTACTTATATGTATGCTAACAGGTAACGGCAACGAACAACGCGTACACGTCGAAATCGTCCACAGTTCAGAACATAACGTTCGACGACTTGGGCGACGTGGACGATCTGGTGAACGTGAGCATGTCCCGGCCGGGCGACAGCAGCGTGTCGCTCCGCTGGCACCGCATACGCGGCGTCGAGGGCTATAAGGTGCAACTGCGCTTGCCGCTGCAGTACGCGAAACTCGAACCCGTGTTCACCAAGGAAAGTAATGTTACACGTGAGTTTTGATCTACTTTTCAATTAATATATGTAGATTTTTTTTAAATAGGCTCTATGTGTTTGAGTGGATTGCGAATTTAAATTTATTTATTTATTTTATTTGAAACGCTTGAACCAATAACACTAATTATTTATAGAATATAAGTGTAATATTTTTAGTGTCCATAAGTTATTGTGAGGAATCTCAAGCATGCAGGTTGGCCATTATGTTTTTATTAAATACTAGCGACCCGCCCCGGCTTCGCACGGTTGCAATGCTGATACTAAATACACTACAGAAAAAGTGTGAACTTTTATACATTTAAACCTTCCTCTTCAATCACTCTATCTATTAAAAAAAACCGTATCAAAATCCATTGCGTAGTTTTGAAGATTTAAGCATACATAGGGATATAGGGACAGAGAAAGCGACTTTGTTTTATACTATGTAGTGATGAACTGTGATTTATTTTAAATATGCATAAAACTTTGAAAAGTTAGTAATGTAACAGAAAATAAGTATGAGCACGTATAAAAATGATTGAAATTCAATTCATTGGCATATGTATTTTTATTTATTTCAGTGACCAACTTACCACCCGGCGTGCAAATGTTCATAGACATAATGGCCTACAAGAAGAACATAGTCGGCAAGCCATTCACCATTCCATTAGTGACTGAAGGTCTCCCCGACGAGTCACTTAACGTCACCGCAGTATTGTTGAAAGAGAAACGAACATCAGTCGAATTGTCTTGGTCTGCGCCCAATACGGCTCGCTACCAGAATAAGGAGTTGGTGTATGAGGTTCACTACACGGACGTCGTGAAAGGCAGGATGATGCAAGGGGAACTCACTAATGGTATGTGGATTTTTAAGTTCTAAGGTTATTTATTATTGACCCGGTAAACTTCATACCACCTCAAAATAAGTAAATTATACATATAAACCTTCCTCTTGAATCACTCTGTGTATTGGTGAAAACTGCATTAAAGTCCGTTGAGTAGTTTAAAAGATCTTAAGCGAACAGACCGCGGAAGTGATTTCATTTTATATTTTGTAAAGATGATGGTTAAGGGTAAGAGTTCATAAAAGAATAAAGTCTGTTGCATTATTCATAATTGATTTTGAAATGAGATTTATATAGAAGAGTTATCTAATCAATGCTTAAAAGCCTATTTCGATTCCCATTAGCCATTTAGTTATATTTTTATTTCATTTCAAATAAATAAAAGAAGGTTTGACTAGCAAGAACTATGACGTCATAGTTGTTATAAAATGTAAGGTTTAAGATATTTATTTCTCATGAAAATTACTATATAAATACAACAGATCTAAGTACAATTGTAAGCGTATACACAGCTCATAAAAGTATTTCAGTTACTAGCTAGTCATTTACCTTAAACATTACAGATACAGTTATAGTAACAAAGAATACAAGTATGGTGATTGACAATCTGCACCCGTGTACGACGTACGTGTTCACCGCGGGGCTGCGGGGCGGTCCCTTGGCTCCCTTCAAGGAAATCATTACCCGCGAGAATCCAAAGTAAGTACTAAATGTTAATCATAAAAAACGTTTTCACTCACAGCCATACAGGATTCCTTGCGTCGTGGGCACCATAGACACGTACAAAGACAATTAAAAGACAAAAAAAAGATATTTGTATATAATCGATGACCGTCAAATAATACAGTACATCGGCTTTAGGCGCCTTTTTGGCTAAGGTAGGCCGGGAGAAAAAATCCGGGGGAATAAAATTGCATAGCACAACACCCAGACGGGGAACAGAAATTATCATTTGAATTTCTGCCCCTCCAGAATCGAATCTAAGACCCTTCGGCGCCCTGGCATGGTAATTACCACTTTCATATAAACAAAACTATGGGTGAAGCTTAACATACTCGTATTTTAACGAGAAAGACTTGTTAAAAAGTTTAAAAAGGTGCTAAAAATGTAGTGATAATGTGTTATTAAATTAGTAATTTGTCTTTTAAGGGCAGCAGTGAGGGACTTCAACGTAAATATAGATGAAGATAAGTCACAATTGCAAATTTTCTGGAAGGCTAACTGTGACGTTATCCGCGAACCAGTAGCTTACAGGGTAAGTTCAAGGGTACAGTCAATTATATAAGCAAAGGGAAATTTAACCCAAATAAACGTAAACAAGTTTACTTCTTCAAAGATTTACTTGTAAAAGAGCATTGTTAGCTGTATTTTGGCTTTAAAGAAAATTTCAATTGGTTGGGATTTGATTCTCATACACGTCTTTCTCTAACTCTATCTTGTTATGTAATTTTATTGATAGATGTTCAGGTAAACGCGATTTTGTAACATGAAACTGCTTTTACGTTTCATTGGCTTGAAGTATTTTAATTAACACCTCTTTTCTCAAGTTGGTTAAAAATAATATTTATGTTTTTGTTCCAGCTGGACATAACGGAAGAGACGCGTGATAAGACGAGTCGTTTCGAGCTTAAACCAACCACAAATTCGTCCCTCGAACATGTCATCGAGAACATCCCGCTCGGTGGCCGGTTTAATGTTTGTGTTTATGTAAGTATTTCATATTTGGTTACATTTTACTTTGTTTTTATTTATTACTATTTGTAAATTTAACAATAAGGAACATGTATTCACAGATATTCGATTATTGTATATTAAGTACTTGACTTTAAGGATCCTTTCTTCCTTCAACCCCTTTTTATGTCCCACTGTTGGGCACGGATCTTTCCCCACATCGCCTGTGATCCACTGTACCAGCGGTAACATTCACGATTTTATAAATAAAGGCATCAATTACAAAAAAGACATATTTAATGACACACTATAATAACATAAGCCGGTTGTGCTAGTACTTAATATTGTTGTTACTAGGCTGGAGAGACGGGAGCGGAGCATAGCTGCCTGAGCGTGGTGGGCGTAGCCGTGGCCCCGCCCGGCGGGCTGGCGGCGTGGCGCGCGCCCGGCGGACACCTCATGCTCATCTGGCACCACCCCGACCTCGACACCGCCGACCACCGGTATACCCACCCACGTAGAGACACACGCAGACACACTCACAAAATAAGCAAATATACGCAACAAGCATGCACGCACTTATACAAAAACTCGCACACGCGCATGCCTGGTCATCTTACCGTGGTCAGAGTCCGTAAAGTGGTCTATAGCACTATGACATGACGCGTCGCCGACATGGTGTAGTCGGTGCTCTATAGCATGGTGCCCAGTGACAGTTTAACAGCAAATATTTTGTAATTTTTGGAACAATTTAATTTTTTCGTTATTTTCTATTAGATTTCATCAAAAATGTGAAGTATAAAATTTAGTTTCAACAAATTTCATCCGCATGAGAAATTTATTATTTTAGTTGTTATTTAATAATATATTTTTGCAATGGATGTTACAACCAGGCTAATGTCTTCAATTTACAAATTA
>DWQK01002201.1:0-13645 GCA_018231225.1 Noctuana stator | reverse complement strand
ATTCTTAAAGCGGGCGAAACCGCGTGACACAGCTAGTTATAAATAAATGGGCTGCATCATGGACCTACTAGTTAGTCTAACAAAAAACGTATGGGATTCACAATTTCATATTTTAGTCACGCAAACAATTGAAAGCAACAGATAAAACAATCCATCAAAGCGTATGAATATTAACTTATTTAAGCCAAAGATAGATAGAAATCTTTAGTCTAGATAAGTAGTCTAGGCCCCTGTGCGGCCTAGGGTTGTCAAACAAAGTGACCGAAGCAGCTAGTGAAGCAGTTTTTCATCGAAGTGAGGCTACTACAGTCACAATAATGTTACAATGATACACGAGATATATTATGTGACCCTGAAAATACATTAACGCCTAGTTAAATATTCTATTAAAGCAACGTCTACGCCCGAGGGAGTATTACCATAAGGAAAATGAAACATTTAGTACTTAGTGTTTTATAAGCTAGCCTATTACTTTCTTAAAATGAATTCTTTTCTTACAGAGCTCCTTAATTCACTAAACCGACCTGACATTCCATTGAAATACATTCCAATCTACCTATTGAAATAAGGTAAGGTAAGGTTAATTAAATTCTGAAATCATTTCGAGTACTGACTAAAACTCAATCCGGTCCAAAGCGAGTCGAATGGAATTAAATTCGGAATCAATAACTTGTCATATTGAAGTAGTACAAAAATTGGCTCGGATTTCTTCGACTTCACACTTTATTCTACTTATACTTGCTTTTAAGAGTCCGTGAAAAATTCAAGTGGAAACTCAATACTAAGAGGGAAAGTGTGATCCTTTTTGACATAAATTATGAACGAGAAGCTTAAACAATTTACCAACAACTTTATTTGCTTAACATTCATTGTTTATTAAATACTTCCTTTACTTCGATGACATTTAAGGTTTATATACCAATGCTCTTATGTATTCAATTATTTAAATCTACTAACAGATTGATGGACAACACACAATCTACGAGTATATCTACCCATTCAAATTTGTAGCGTTGAAGGAGCACTTAGGCAGATGTTTTTAAAGTTTATTTCCTAAAGGTGTGTTAATTACTTTCATCCATAATGTATGTCTACACATATTGTTCTGTTCAATAACAAAATTTTATTTTGTCTATCTATTATTTATTATATCTTAAGTCTTTTATTTTTTATATTCTACCGGTTTTTATTTGTAACCCCTAATTGTGTCATTTGATACCTATCTTCAACTTAGAAATGTGACCATAGATAGTATAATGTTAAACACATGATAGGTAGATCATATTTGTCATATATGATATTTCCAACCAAAACACATAGTAGGTATTTAGGTATATTTATTTACTTATATGTTTCTGACTAGTGTAACTGTTTAGTTAATAAAACCACGTACTTCTTCAGAGTATTCTTTTCAATTTTGGCAAAAAATATTTAATTGGAATCCTAAATATAAAAAGCGATATCCTTCATGAATATTTATGTCGCCTTTTGTCGCTTTACTTTATGAAAAGAAAGGCCTTCGTATATGATATCTTAATTCGTATTATATACGAGTAGATATACCGACTTACTCGTGTATGTTTGCAAAGCGGAAGTCGTGTAACTTTAATATTATTTTTACATTTTTTGGTTCGTAAAAATATCTACATATTTATTTAGATTTGGTAATTATATCGTGCATGTTGTAGAATATTAACTACACACTCTTTATCGCTGAAAAACACGCAAACACCACTTTCCACATACTCACAGTGAATGTAGATACATTTTACAAGGGCTTTTAGTATTCTATTTTATTAATTAATTCACTCACATTTGAATATTTCCCTTTAATTCATAGGTTAATAATAATATGTTAATGAGACGTGGCAGGAAATGAATTTTAATTAATGAAGTTATGAGGAATATTCTGTTAGATTATGACGATGACGACACTGCCAAAGTATTCGTATTTGACGTAGGAAGGTAACGTCGTATTACGTTGCCTTTCTACGTCAAATCGTAGACAAAAGCGTATTCGCTGAAATTTTAAGAACAAGGAGGTGCCGTAATTATACATTATACATTACCAAGTATAATCATAATTATACTCTTGGTACCTTACCTACCTTCCAATACAGTAAAGTTTACTTACAATCTTTACTACTTATGTAGCTTGAATTTTTTAATTTCCAGACGATTCACACTATGGGGATTCAAAAATTAAATATAAAATAAATTTAAAATTTCGCCAAGGTACGAGTTAAATGAAGTGCATATTTATTATATATCCATACATGATGTTAAGTAGACTTTATACAATAACCTACCCTAGTAATGTTTTTTGAAGATATTTGATGCGAAAAACTTAACTAAATTGGTATGAAAGAGTGACAAGCCTTAACCGCGGTTCACTCTGCTTTGGTTGACAACAAAGCATATTTGAATCCGAACTGCAGCTTTGTGAGCAAAACTCGCAAACGACCATACAATAGAGAAGATTATCAAGTTAAGAACCGTAGGCTCAACTGGATCTAAAGTCGTAATTATCTGATAGCACTGGATTGTCAACACTAAACTTTACGTTTGTCGTTCCATTATTCTCATTGTGCTGGTTTGCTACCAAGAGCTTTTAGAAGCAGATACCTATATTCTGAACCAATTTGGAAACATTATAAGATTACCTACCTAGTTTTCAAGTATACGTTTAGCAATAACTACTTGAATGAGATATTCATAAAAATATACTCATAAAAAAATCAAAGTGTAAAGAAAATGAAAACATTAGTAGATATACAGACAAAAGTCTTAAAAACTATTTCAACTTCTACTCGTATACTAGTATTTTAGATTGACTTTTTTTGTAAGTATCAATGTTAAAAAAAGATGATAAACAAATTTTTATTCGCAGCAATAATTGCCACTGAGCGGATATTAATCGAAACGAAAATTAATCACATCACGCGTTACAGGATTTCCACGGCAAAAAAGAGCTCGACGCCATTGATTGACACTGCGTAGCGAGTCCATCGAACGATTAATATCTTCACAATAATGGGTTTTGTGGAAATGGCTCCCTCGCCAAGATGTTTTATCGATATTTGTATAGTTAATGGTTTTTAAAATGTTGGAACTTTTTTCTTTTTATCAACCACATTCACATTTCCATTGCAAGGCACGGGTCTCGTCTCAAATATGAATATGTACGGTAGTAACGAAGTGTATTTTAGAGGTGAATTTTAAAATCCTATTTTTTGTCTATCTTGTGTGAATAATTAAAAAACCTTTATATCATTTGTAATTACTATAATCGCCTACTTACTTACGTTGAATCAGAGCTGAGAACACTTACCTAATAATATAAGTTTATTAAATTATGAGCTACAGACAGACACAAAGAGACACAAATACACCTGTCAAACTTATAAATAACACCTTTTTGAGTCGGGGGCTAAATATGAAGTAATGTTCTGGTTTATAATGATTATTACCGATAATATAATAATACGATCTATTCATAGCACTCTGTTCAATCTTTGAGAACAGAGGGATAAGGATAGCACGTGCGGGTTTTGATACTAAATTTCCCAAAGCTCCACGCAATTTATGCGTAAATTTTTAATAAGTGCGTTAACCTTTTCATTAACCCCAGCTTATTATATAAATACTTCGTTTTTCTCTTTATTTCCTGATAAAAACTGAGAGAGAGATAAAATTTGAGATTAAAGTAAGGTCTTACTGTTTTTGATACTCTTCGGCTCGACTAGTCGCATTCAGCCCGTTCAGAATGATCTCTAGAGATTCGGCGTTATCGACTTGACCGTTACGCTGACTGATTTATTTATCCGATGGCGCTATACACGCTATTATACTCACGATGTTCTCTTTTGTAACTATGTATTTTTACAAAGTTACATCAATCATTGAGTAATTGGTGGTATTACAAACATAAAACAGAAGGGCTTAGGCATGGTAAAGTACGTTCCTACATGCGTGTGTTCACGATTTTATTGAGTTTTGGTTTATCCAGCAAGTACGTACATACTCGTAGCTTTATTACGAAATTATTGTCGAGAGTACGAAAGAATAGGTATATATATATCTCCTACAGATTTGCTTATCGGATGGCACTATTAGTGAGCAGTTGCATTGGGTAATGTAAGAACACGTTACTACACCTCTTTTTGCAATGAAATATTTTAAAGAGATACAGATTTTCAGCAGCCTGCTACAGAAGAATCAGATCATAAATGAGCAATTTATATTCCGACTACCTGCTAAGTTCGCACTCGAGTTACGCCTATGCTTAATACCTTTTATTACCATTAATTATTCAGGTAAGAGTCTATAATATTTGATCCCCCGAGGCCTCACGAATGAAATATCTACGAGATTACTTAATTGAATATTTCAAGCTTTGTACGACGGTAATCCCCTATGACCTATATAGAATATGGGTGTACTATAACTAATTGTACGGTTAACTTAGTACCATGCGTAATAATAGATAACATTTACTAATAATTATGTCTTGGTTACCTTATTTTAAATCTATTTATCCGTATATTCAAATAATATGCAACAACGTTTATTTAGTACGAAATACGAGTATCCCGCAATAATAAAATAAAACGTTGGTCAAACCTCCCATTATGAAATAAAAGAGAACGCATTGTTTTAGTACTTTATTTCGATCCATTACTTACCCGAACTCCATAAAGAGTTTCCCATAAATAAGTAAAATGAAAAGTTATGTTTACCTGCTGAATACTCCATTGTATTGTTCAGCTCTGTTAGTAAAATATGAATTTACGTACATCGTATGAACAAATGAGAATTTGCTTGGGTTATTTATTTATTCTTTAGCGAACCCAATTGAAGTGTTACAAATGTTACAATAGGTGAGTTTAATACTAAATAGTATTTTCTGCCAGCTAAATTTTAGGATGTAAAGAAAAAAATTAAGGCGGTTCCAAAAACTATATATTTAGTTACATGTTCGTAAGCTGAGTTGTGAGAATAGTCATGTATAAATATAATGCGGTGTATTTCATTACGTACTAATGCATACACGCAAGGGTTAAAATTACCCATTCTTACTTTATACGTCTAACTTATTATGTAACGAGATAAAACAAAACTAACAATAATGAAAGACTCATGCACTACTAGCGTGAACTTAGTTAAATGACTCGTTTATTTATCTAAAACTCCAAATACTTATTCTATCTACTCTTAAGCAATGAAATTGACATTAACATTTCAGAAATACTTTCTTAAGGTGGCAGTGGCAAATGCAGCTAGGTATGATTCCAATGGGTAGGTATTTAAAGAACCTAGTGCAAAAAAATTATAGCCTTCTACAACATGATTAAGTTTACGTAATTAAAAAGTAAGATTTGTTTCAAAAATTTACATAATTAAATATCATTTAGAATAGATATAACTATTAAAATAAGAAATAATTTAATTTGTTACGGACTTCAACAATTTATTTTGGAGATTATCACAATATTTCTATCTATAGAATTCATAAGGCACAGACAGACACTAAAATAAATTCTCAGACTGTAGCAGATATCTTACTAACAGTAGGGTTTTGAACTTGAGGACCCCGGTGCACGATACCGCTTACCTCTGTAGAAGCTATGCCACTGAATGTGCCTATAACATAAGAAACATATTATTATACCTATATTATGGCTGATATTCCCTCGCAAAACATCAGATATTGTGGCCGGATAAACGGTACAATATCTTACGAGTACCTTCTTCAATTTTATCGAAGAATTCATATTCTTGAATTCATATTATGAGTGTTTGTCTTTTCCTATACGTTATTGTGGCACGAGAATCTACAGTTTATAACATAAATAACTTTACATGACGTCTAAGGGATGTTGTTTCAATACAATATGTTATAAAAAGTTTAAATAACAATACCACGAGTACGAGCTTAATCGTAATGAAATAACATAACTTTGATATCGCGATACCTTAGCCATAATGTTCAAAATGTACAACTTCTTTGTCTTACCGTATTTTGCCAATACCATATTGTAACTACGAGTATATTGTGATGTTTATTTAAACTAAATGTTACGTAGACAATATTGGATGTTGTAGCGGTGTTGAGTGCGCCGTGCAGCCGCGAGGGCGGCGGGGCGGGGGGTCCGCGAGATGAGCGGCGCGCGCGCAGCCCGCCCCGCCTGCCATGCAGCGACTGCGCACCACCTTCAAGCGATCCCGTACGCCCACGCCCGCGGACATGAAGACCCAGAGCAGTCTGGAAGTGCCCAAGCAGGTTAGTATCTTCCTGTCACCCTGTTACAACGACATTATATAAACATCCTTATTTGAACAGTCCTACCAACTTATTATAGTCTTTCCAGTTTCCAATTTAATCTATTATAGCAAACACTCTGCTATATGGCTGGCGGATGGCTGTAACAAAACTATAGAAATTGAATGAGAAGTGCATAAACATAGAAGAAATAATTACTTAAATAAAAAAACTTCTAAATGGTTTTGAAACTATTAAACTACATAATAATTATGCATATAACTATGTAATATCAAAATAATTTTAACGATGTTCATACTAACGATTGTGGCAGGTGCGGCTGAAAAATAAATAGCTAATTCAAAATAAGAGGAAATAGAATGGCCACTTTTCTTTACTTATTTTATAAAATATTTGCTTCGCACTAGCTTCTGATGTTTTATAAATTTATGACTTGGGCCAGTTCAGTCATAAAGAAGGATGTAAAACGGGGCGGTTTTTTTTAGGACATTGCCAACACTTTTATATTTGATAGGTTTCTTGAGTGCTGACTCCGACCTTTAAAACAAATTGTAGCCCCTGTTTTGTTAGCTAAATAATATTACATTATTGTAAATTATTTTCACTTGACTTTAGACCTTGAAAATAGACTAATTTTGAATTAAATAAAAGGGTATTAGCTAATTAGAGTCTAATAGATTATCGTGTGTGAATATCTTGCAGTTCCATTAATATTACACATGACATAGGTAAGAGTACATATCGGATTGATAACCTCCTGTTTTTAAAGTCGGTTAATAAATGAAGTATTTAACTAAGACTTTAATTTTGTTCAACTATTAGGGTAACAGAGATTGGTAAGAATCAATAAATTGGAAACGCAATATTAGTACAGGACAGGTATTTTGTATAGAAAAGGAAAAAAAATTGTTATTTTCCACAAACCATTTACCATGCATTTAAACATTTTGGTAATTGGTAATTTTTTTTTATAATTTCCGCCTAGCAAACAGACATGCTTGCTACCTGATGGTAAGTGGTCACCGCCGCCTATGGACATGGGCATAACCAGAGGAGTCACCAATGCGTTGCCGGCTTTAAAGAAGAGCTCTTTTAGGGCCTTTTTTTAAAAACCTCATACTGGTAATTTGTCCAGGTGCGATCCGCTTCGTTCGATGAGATCCAGTTGGAAGCGGCGCGCGGAGCTGGCGCGAGTTCGCTGCTATCAGTGCCGCAGCAGGGCGCGCGCAGCCGCTCCTTCGACTCAGCTGGCTCCGACGACTCGGGCACTTATCTTGAGGTAAATATAAATATAAATTTAAATTACAAAAAAGTTATAAATTTGGGTGTAGATAAAAAAAATCCAAATTTATAAACGTTTGCAGACGAGTATGTTCACTTCGCACGTACAACACGATTTTTATCTTATACACGATGAGGGGGATTTAAAACAATATTGTCGCGTGTAGAGTGTGCGAAAATATTTTAGGTTTAGTAAACGTGCGGTTTTAAAGCCATAGTAGGTACATATTTGCAACAGAAAGAATTCGGAAAACATAACATTACTTTCAAGGCAAAACATTTGTTGGAATTAATTAGAATGCGAAAAACAAATCAGTAACAATTGAATGCATCCATTGAAGCATATCATGAAAAGCAAAGAAAAAAGTGAACTCGACAATAAAGTTAGTCATCATTTATTTCAAAAGCTAATAATATGATCAACGCAACAATTCTTTGTTTGTTATTTCATTGTACGAGTATGCATATTTAAGAACTTGCACTCCGATCAAGATTTAAATGTATACATACGAGTATGAGACGTAAATGACTCAGTTTCTATAAAATTTGTAGTAAGATTGTTCAGGCCAACTATATTGTTTAATTAATTACTGTATTGCTTTATATTATTTTGTTGACTCTATAATCGTTCCTTTAATATATATCCATCTCTTTTTTCCTCTTTTTTATGGAAATATCACCAGTGAGATAGCCAATGAGGTGTTAAAACTTTTTATCAGCGTACGCGTAACGCAACTACTAACTAAAATTACTGCAATCTTTTCTGTATCAGTTCCGTGGTCGATTCAATAAGACTAAAGATGGACGCAGGTAGCGTCTGAAGCATAATATCGTTCTTCATTATTAGTACCTACATCCGTGCGAATATGGGGCGGGCAGGTAGTTTTATATAAAAAAAATAATACCAGCAAGGACCTCAATCAAATCAATACTAATGTCGTATGTCGTACTGATATGGCATTGAATTAACCATTAACTACCGTCCCAATGACAGTTATTAAGGAGTAGACAGACCCTAATTTAGTTTCTGGACTCGATAATAGATAAGGGCGTGACACGTTGGGCAGTGAAACATAAGAAAGGTTTTAGTTAAACACGATACGTAGAAATAAAAGTCCAAATAATTAATCCTTTAATCAAGTTTCAAATCGTTTTATTCATTGTGAGGTATTTACATACACCGTAATGAAAGGTTAAAATAAATAGCAATCAGTTAGTTCATCGACTCCAGGCGCTTTTCTGCCTATGATTGGCCTGGAGAAAAAATCCGACGTAAAACCTCTCTGCACTTCTTTAAAATCATGAATATAAATAACGAATTATTAAATATACAGTTTTAGCCAGATCATTACCACATGTGACAGCTAAATATGTGCGTCACTTTCTCTAGTGCAACTCCACTGCTCAGCGCAACTGCTCACTTTGATTAAGTTAATACATAATCATTACATAATCAACAATTGTTAACCAGTTCTCTTATTATAAGGGCAGGAATTAAACTCTTTTGGGAATTTTATTGTAAATTCTGACATATCCATAAACAATGAAAGCTGCCTATAATTTTCATATGCCTGAATCATTTAAAGCACTGACAAGTTTTTAAACGTGTTCTTTGCTATATAATTTTTGTATGAACCACGAAATTTCTATAAGATATAAATCATATAGCGCATTTCGGCCGCCCCGCCTCAAGATTACATTATTAGTATCCTAGCGAGTGGTTAACCAATGCAGGGATGGTTAGCCACTGGCACTAACGTGGGATTAATTAAACGAGTTACGTTTTATTACAAAACTCAGTACATTTAGTTTGATGAATTGTACTAATAATTAAATTTCATTTATTTAATTAATGTATTTTTGATACTGATACTATACAGTATAATTTATCTGGAAACTGATTTGTATTATAGGTACACAAAGCCAAAGGTTTTGTTAATTTTTATGTCTCGTAACTTTTTCTTTTGAAGGCAATTTGAATTTTTGTTTTGACATTACACAGATTCGTTTTATATAATTTATTCCAGTTACAAATAATTAAATCACCAAGACTCTTCATTAACATTAATTACTTTGATCTGCTGAATAATTTTTCGGCAACATATTCTGTTCTGTTCTGATTTTGTTAAGCAAGCATAAAGTTTCATTTATTGGTGCAGGTACCACGGCTATGGTCGAGGCGTCGCTCCGGCAAGGGCACTCCACCGCCATGTGTCCACTGTCGGCATATGGAGACATGGTTGGCGCGCCGTAGCGAGGAGCGCACGACACCCGAGCGTCCTCCCGCGTCTTCGTCAGCCGAAGACGACGACGAAGATGATGAAAGTGAATCGGAATCACCAAGAGTACTCCTTGCACCGGCACCTCCTCCTAGGACCATTTTGCCGTTGCCACCTCAGTCGCCTCCACCGTCACCCGGCGCGCCATCATTCGAGCTCCAACCACCTATTGATGAACCGCCCATTTTAACCCAACGACGACGCTCAATATCAAGACAGGAGGCTTTCTTCGTGGAACCGACGGGCAGTTCCCTCGAAAATGTTCAAGCATCCGATCAGGGCGCAAATAATACACCGAGAGATACCTTCGTACATGACATATACTTAGCTGTACCAGAACTAAAACGAGATCGCGCTGCATCGGTAGATTCTTGTTTTTCGAAGGTGTCAAATTCGAGAGCGGAAGAGTTGAATAGTGGTAGTGAATATTTGACTGTGCCTGGGACTGGACTACGCTCGCGGTCTGTTGATATAGTTTTGCCTACAGCTGAACAATCAAGATACAAGGCGCTTGCTCTGTCTTCGTCACAAGCTGCACCGCAAGTTCAACAGCAGGTACACGCAGAGGAGCCACCGGTTCCCATCGTTCTCGATACGCTCGGAAGCAGGTCAGTGATTTTAAGTTTAAGCAATTAATAAAAATTCTTGGGGCCATATATTTTTATTTTATTTCACACGATTGTTTTTATCATAATAATATATTATATTAATAGTATGAAGTTTCTTTTTAAAAGTAGACACTCTTATCTATTTTATGTGAAATCTTAATTTATGTAAAAATATAAAAAAAAAACTTATTTTTTTTCTTCTAAATTTTGTGGAGTACCTACTGACATTTATTGCATTTAATAGATTGCAGAGCAGAATAAGTTCTGTTTAAATATAATTAAGTATAACATTTTCCTTATAAGAATCTGCGGCAAATTAAATCCGGAAGTAAGACTACGTAGGTAGGTACATGGAACGATTTGTTGTAAGGGAAAAAGAACCGACTATTTTCGGTTATCCGGTCATTTTGTTTTTAAGGTCACACGGAAGAACCACGTGTACTTAATTAACTAGCTAAATCGATACATAGCGTTGGAAATATATATTTGCGAACTTCTCTAAAAAAATTTCTCGAGACTATGCTGTTCGCAATAGGTCATTTCTTAATTCGCATTTGCTTAGTACCAAGTTATAAATCTCTCTTTTAATCTAGAATATGTTAATAAGCTCTTGAAGATAAGTTAATGCTCAAGCATTACCTTATGTTTAGCAGCGGAAAAGATAATTAAAACCTCGCCTGCCGTCCTCAAACGTAGCGACGAAATAACCTATTACCGGTCACCATGACTCAGCCTGACTAACCCTAACGTTAGCTAACCCTGCGCTTCTGAGACATACGTTAGACTAAATATCAATATCGTATAAATTCACAACACTTTTTCTAAAAAAATAAATAACAGTAAAATGTAATGCACAAATCACTGTCAATCTAACTCATAACCACCACTTCGGGCTAAATTAGTACCTATTCTTGTACATTTAAAGTGTCGATGAAAAAATTCGAAATGCCTTCTTAAAAAGGCGAACAAGGTTACGTTTCGAATGAACCGTAAAAATCCCAAAGGAATGCGACGCAATCGAGTCATTTCCTTTTCTGCAAATATTTTTGTGCTTTTATCGTTGTTCTTCCAACATGCAAACTTCATTTGCTTGTAAAATTGTACAAGAAATGTCGTTAGAGCTTGCGGATATTTTTACTCCATTTAGTCTATCTATTGACTACTACTGACTGTAGTATTCACCTCTCGTGTATCGTTATATTATAACTTTTTTAGGTTAGGCTTTTACTACGTATTTCGACGTATAACTCTACTTGTCGTCTTAGTTGACAGCGCTAAACTGAATCTCACTCCGACCCCTAACGTGGGGTCCTCCGCAGTTCATAAAAACGCCTATTTAAGTAAGTCTTATTTACGCCAGAGTCAGGCATTACCGGTTGAAGTCGACCAGCCATGTGCCCCGAATTCGCTATAGTATAAGTTATAAACGACTTCGGCACGGCAAATTTTGTGTCAGTCACATGTTTTAGAATATATTTTTCTTTTACATTTCAGGTTAATTTAACCGTATCAACAACAAATTTTTTATTCATTAAAAAACTGAGAATCCTAAGAGATAAATATTGAATTCAGAAAATATTATCAAGCTTCATTATACCGTTAATTAAAGAACCGAGTGCGCGGTATCTCAGATATCTTTGTTCTAATCTTATTACTTTCATTGCAAGCTTCTTTAAATACTTAATCCTCTATAATAACATTTGTATTTCTCATAAAATACACAAATTTCTTATATATTCGTCCATTGTAACATATACTTTACAGTTTAAAACCACATTTTAGACGTTGAATCTTCAAAAATTAAAGTTGTAAGACGTTCTTGTAAAATTGAATGTATTCGATTTGTATCCCTTTTATTTTAAAGTAAGGGCTTTACATAATTTAAAAATTTCTCTATTTGAGTGTACAACATATTCATATTTAACTAGAGCGGCAGTTGGTGAGGCCCTATTTTCCAGTCTCAGAAAATTAATTTTGTGCTCTGGCTACAAGGGAGTAAGTAATATTACGTTCGCTAAAATGATTAAAATGTATTATGAAATCTGGTTTTCTATTGGGCATGGGATTTCATTTTTGTTGCAAGAAATTTTTGTTTATTTCTTTATAACATTAGTTTTTTTCTTATTCTTTGTTAGTTTACTTATTTTTATTTTACACTATTGTACACCAGTTACTGAAAAATTCAACCTCAAAAAGAAGTTAACTCTAAATAATGAAATAATATTTAACTAACGAATCAGAGGCTATAATTTTTAGATTTAAGACACCAGTTAAAAACGTGAAAGATGCCTCTTTCTGTAATATCCTTTCCATGAGATTAGAGCTGTGTAGGAAATTATAACTTGTAGGACCACCTATTCTAGGACATTGCTTTCATGGGACCATGCTCATGTGACGAACCATAGATTACCTTCCTCCTTAATTTTTGTATCGTAAATAATTTTTATTTTAATAGCAAAAAATTGTGTGTAAAAATAGAGCATACCTACTACTTATATTGAACTTAAAAATTTTAAAGCTCGAATTAATTTTCATTATTGAAGTGCAACAAATATTGAACTAAATAATCATATTTATAAACAAGAGCAGTTTACCTTTTTAAAATGTTGCTAATTTCTGGTAAATAGAAGGTATGTACGGTTATTTTACCTTACTTTCGTAAACTAAAAGTTCTTTGTATTTTAAATGCAGTAGCCTTTGTGCTCATTTCGTTTTGTTCCTTTTATTAAAACCTTTGTGTAGGCGTTTTGTTAGTATAGCACATTTTGTGAACTTTTCTACGCTCTGTTGTTAATATTTTTGGTGATTTCCATAATAAACCTCCGCATTGTAAAATGTTGGTACCCGTTCAAATTTACGTTTGACTAACGGCAACCCGTGGCTTTGTTCTCTTTGACAATTCGTTTATATCACTTTTCTCTTTACGTCGCGTAAAATACCTAATAAAAATAGTACTCAAAAAAAAAATGAGAGCGCTAATGAATTGTAATTTTTGATCTTCTATACATATAAAACTGTAGGTACAAGAGTTCTGTTGTCCGGATTTTCATCCATCCATCCATCAGCCTTTGGAGGTCCACTGTTGGACATAGGCCTCCACTAAGTGGCGCCACTCCTCCCGGTCCTGTGCCCTGTGGATCCAGCGGTTTCCCGCTATCTTCCTCAGGTCATCAGTCCACCGGGCCGGAGGGCGA
>DWQK01002200.1:0-13646 GCA_018231225.1 Noctuana stator | reverse complement strand
TTGAAAACTTGGCGAATTACCTCGCGAACCGTGCACCCGGCCCTTTGATTAGTTTATTCCGCTTTGCTTTGTGTGTCATATTGGCCTATCAGGGCCCAAACTTTGACACTTGTTTTGTTTGTTGACGCAATTATAACCAAGGTTAAAGTTTGTACGCTACAGTAATTTTCCATTTGGAACGTAGTTGCGGTACTTGGAACCGATCGTTTTCGGTTGGAATTTAGGCCCGTGATGTTTTGATAAAGAGTCGACAAACATTTGAAGTAATGACGCGGACGGTAATGGATGGTATTACACGAGTCGACGTTCTTTTAATTTTTTTTTAAACAAAAATAATAATTGTGAATATGTGATAAATTAAATAATACACCGTGGTGATTACACCCTCAGCAGAGGCTACTGCATGTAAATTGTTGGGTTATACTTTATTATTTCAACTGTTTATTTAAATTACCTTGAAAACCCGATTTCTGGCGAAAGTCAGGTCCTGAAGACTAGGCGATATCTTGTTCTTACCTGAAACAAAAAACTTGAAATTCTTACAAAATATCCTACTTTAACTTTTTCTCATAGGTTTCAGTCAGCTCCAGCACTGACATAACGTTGAATGTCTGTGACGAATAAATCTTAAAGTGATAAAGCTACATGTCGTATCACTGATTTTCATGGAAGCCTTATAAATATGGCGTCCGGACACTGATGTAGGACAAAAACCAAAAACATGTTCTATACATGTCTTTAGCCTTTAATAGCTACCTAACATCAGGTGACCTAGTGACGCTTAAGCCTTTAAATTGGCGCAATGGTAACGAACGGCATTGAAACTTAGTGGACCCTGTATTCCTTTTCTCACAGAAATGTGTCAATGCGAGACATAGGTACGTTGAAGTTATGGAATGATCACATACAATGAGTTGGGCCATCTGACTGTTTGCTGCCAGAAAATAAAGCTAAACAATCCAAACAAAAATTCCTTCTTTTTGAAGTCGGTAAAATTATTTATTTCTATTTCTCTATTTGAGAACATCAATACCTAAAACTATACAAGTTGATGACCCGTGTGGTGTAGTGGTTACCACGCCAGTCCGCCATTTAAAGGGTCCTGGGCTCGAATCCCGCGGGACAGAAATCTAAATGATTAATTTTTTTCTCTTTTCGATCTAGGCGTTTGTGTAATTGTCTTTGTGTGTGTCTATGGCTCCCGACACAGGAAATCCTAGTGTGGGGCTGTGAGTGTGTTAAATTTATGCAAAGCCGGGGACATCAAACTCGAGACCCTCGAAATGGCGGACTAGCGTGGTAACCACTACACCACCCGGTTTAGTCAGTGAAGCATTACAAGTGCTACCACTTTTAAAAAGTACCTTTACCTTATAACTACACATACGAAAATGATGCCGTCAGACATTTTACCTTAATTTTTACAGTTAAGATAATGGGCAGAGAATACACGCTATTACGGGTTCATTCCATCGATTTTACGAGCACACCCCATTAGTTTGCAACGGATCGGGCAACTGGCTCGCTATTTTCCTTCACGTTTGAAGGTGTCGAACAAGGCTGTTTTTGTAAGAATCATCGAACACGCGATTTAACAGTACCCCCACCATAGGTACTAAGAATTGTTACCGACCCGTCCTTTGCCCAAAGATTGTCTGGATGTATTTACACATTTTGAAACACAGACATTTTTTAAATACAGATTAATGTACTCTAGAAATAAATGATTGACTCAATATTAACGTGACTAATTAAAAATTTTTTCGAAGCTTCTTTATACCAATTTAAATATTTAAGCTGAAAATTTAAATCAAACGAAAATAAATATCGATCATAATAAGTTGGAGTAACAATTTTATTACTACAATAAAGGCGTCCGCACACACACATAACGTATGCAAATTAATTCATAACCAATGACTACTAATTACGTTTTAATGAAGCTATAAATTAATTTATTAAATATTCATTATTTAAAAAAAGCGGTACTGTATGTGGGTAATATACCGTGAGTAACGAGAGCTTCGAGTACGGCGCCCGAGCGACCGTTAATTCGGTTAATTGTTGTACTCTTGTAATAAATTTAATTCTCATTTTAAATTTAAGAGATTAAGGGCGGTACACACCAGAACTAAAATATTTTTAACTATAATTAATCGTTGCAAGCAGTGACATGAATGATTGCTAGTGTTAAATCATAATCAAAGTAATACGTAATCAGTATATTTGTTTCGGCGACGTTCAATTTAACTAATATATAGCTATAGTGACGTAACATAAAACGCATCGTAATTTTCCGCATTAAAAACAAACAACTTTCTTAATATGTACCGCCACGCTACTTCAATAAGCACACGGTCCCCGCGACGCGAAGAATAACATTCGTAAGTATAAGACTAACATGGAAAATCCGTTTATCCAAGGCATTGAAGGGAGAACATGGTACCGAGCAGAACAAACATAACACCAGGCTCGCAGAAACAATAACATTTCCTGCCGATATTCATACTTGCACCGTTGCCTTTGAAATCGTAAAGTGAAAATATTGCGAAAACAAAAATATCGTAAAAATTACACTAGCTTTGTGCGCTTAAGCTGCTTCCACACTGTCAAGTACTGTCTAAGGCTGTATGAATACGAAGTACATTGGGACGTAAACGTTATGCACGACCACGTAAATTGTTTTCGGGCGATTCGTTTTCTTATCAACGTCACAGAAAGAAAATTGTCGAATGAAGGAATTCTTGGAAGTTTTTAAGTTACAAATACAAATTGATTTCTATAATTTATAAATTAACTTTTGTTTTATAAGTCTTAATAAAAATAGTTTTGTGTTTAAAGTTGACACATTGTCATTTTGCGCAATATGAGAAATTCCCCAACAAACGCAGTAGGTATTTGAGGTTGTTAAAGAAATTTTTATACTTAACTTTAGTAAGCACGGAAACCTGCATACAGGTATTTTGTGTAGCTTTTGTAAAAAATGTACCCACATAATTATGTATTTTATATGTACCTATATACGCACGGTAATACGGCGATGATGTGTACGCAGCATTATATTCCGGCGAGGGGAGCGTCGGCCAAAAAGGATAAACACGGTAAAGGGTACTACCCACAAAGAAAACACGTATGAGTGTACGCGGGGAAGAATAGGGGAAGAGGGGGCAAAAAGTCAATCGAAAAATTTTTCGCCAACGCATCGAGTGGAAAACCTTATTTCGAAAGAGTGAAACTTGTATAAACCTGTACCTAGTATATAAAACTGGGTTTAAAACTGTCTTTCTAAATTCACAACTGCAAAGTCGCAAGAACAGTTTGGTTATAACTAAAAATATAAAGTCTTACATGAGCAGAAGATATATAACAATTTGTAGTGGCAATATGTAGTAATTTTATAATAGAATTGCACCTTGTTAGCACCGCGCGTGTCGAATACACATCCTGAACGTGGACTGTGCAGTTACACTGCTAGCGGGCTGTAGCTAGCGGAGTGGGAAGCGGGTGGGTAGACTATAATTTACCATAAAAGCGCCTAACGGGGCTCAATGCGCAATTATGTAGGAAAAAATTACACCATAACGCTGAACGAGACTATCTAGAAAAATATTTTTTTTTTATTTTCAGGATATAAAATAGGGTAGTACTAATGCGAAAACATACCATATAATAATTGATTTGGTTTGATAAAAAAATATTCCATCAAAATATTTTAATACGATGTGATTGGAACTACGCAGATATTTAAAAATTATTGCCAGCTCGAAAGAATATTCCATCACAAAATAAAAAAAAAATGATAATAAAAATTAATTTTAAAATAAACAAAGTATGGCGCTTAAACGTAATAGTTTTCCGAAGTCATTCATTAAAAGTATTTATTTCAAACAGTAAATTGAACATACTCGTAAATACACACCGTTAGCACTAACAACCCGCTAGATCCGCCGCGCACGTCCACGCCTCTGGCGTTTGGATTAAGCGGATTATAGCTATAGGTGGGAATATAAACATGTTTTTCTTATTAACAATTAGATATGCCGGAAGATGTAAACAATTCGACTATCTCTAGGGGTGGGAAGAGTAATTTATATACAATTATAATTCAAATAATAATTTATCGTTCGCCATAGGTGAAGATGTGTCTTACATACGAGTAGGTCTATTTATCGCTACGTCCTGTCTGTGTATGCATACATTAATATATATATATTTATAGTATGATGTTAAAATGAGAAGTGTACAATACGTTACGGTACGTTAAAACTACAACATACAACAATATTATTATGGTGAAAAATTGCAAAGGAATTAAAAACATAAAACACACGAACTGAAATCTAAATTCCTAAATCAAATTTCGTTGGGACTCGAACCTAGAACCCTTTCAATAGAGCACTGGCTTGGTAACCACAAGGTACACCACATCACTCGTTAACCTAAATAAATCAAATACAATTAAATGAAGGAAGCCACATGTAAAATTATCGTTGCCATTGTCACCCATATTATAAGCAGGTTTAAATTGTATACGAAACAAATTCCAAACGATTGGGATCCCGTAGGTACACCTATGGAAGGCACGGGATCCAAAAGCCAAAGAGTTGCCACAGATACTTCGGTGCAACAAAACGCGACTCTTACTAACGCCACCAACTCCGAGATGGACCATTATATTATCACGCTGCGGTAACTCCTTAAAGCGAGAACACTTTTGAGATGGTATGCGGAGTCGAAAGAATCTTTCGTAGTCAGTCGCCTATGAATGTATAATGATCGCATCTTTGTGGGCCCCGGCCTTTTGTTCTAGCGTCCGTTTGTCGGTTTACTGATCCAGCCGTCTGGAACTTCAGTCTGAGTTGTGCTGTGCACTTTACGGCGTTTGCCATGATTTTCTTTAAAGCGATTTATAGAATAGAAGCGACTACTTCTGTAACTGCATGTGTATGTAGATTTTCGTTAAGATATTTGGATCACAAAATTTGAGTTTGGCGTTGACGAAACGAGAGAACGCTTGAATCTGAAAAGAGATTAATTTAATTTAATTAATTTATTTAATTTTATTTATTTAATAATTAGTACGGTCATACACCAATTACACTAATTAAGCTACTGACTACTTACAAAAATATAACAAAATTATTTCAAATTAAATTAAACTAAATAATAAAATTTAAGTGATAACATAAAATATCAAAAATTATTAACGAATTATAAACAATTAATGAATTAGTAAGTAAACAACAATAATAAATAATAATAATAAAATAAAATTAAATTTGCTTAATGTCAACATTACCAATCATACATCACGCATTCACTTCACACATTCACTTCACTTCACATGACAGTAAGATGTGTCGTCATCATCATTATTGACCCATCATAGTCCCAGTGCAGGGTAATTTCAAATGTCAGAAGAGTTTAGACCATAATCCATCACGCTGATCAAGTTCGGGTTGGTGAACACATCACATGCCTTTGTAGAACTTGATCGGAATTTTTGACTTCAGCTAAAACTTTGACTATAATATTATGAGACAAATGACAAGCTACAACCAAAATTATACGAATCATTTACAGAGTGGGTGGTCCCATTCTACAGGAATCTGATAAAATTTTAATTATAACATTATAATAGCTTAATTTTTCCCATAAAGCATCCGACATAATTATAAAGCCTTGTCGTTCGTGACTGAAAGTGATAAAGTCCGAATGATAACGCATACGCCCTAAATTATATCTGAGAAAGTAACAAAAAAGAAAACTTGGAAGGAAATACAAGGCAAAGGGTGCGAATAACCCATTTGCTTTGATAGATGGTGTCTTATCAGAAACCAAAGTGCCTAATTTTAATTTTGAAGCATACTTTATGAGAAAAAGAAAAAAGAGAATGAATTTTTTATTAAATGGGTGTGGTACACACAATGGAAAATATCAAACAATAAGTTCTTTTAGGCCAAAATAAATTCTATTATTAAAAATATCAAGTTAAACGCAGACAAATTGATATAAAACGCAGACAACAGAGATAGTTGTGAAGTCTTAACAGTTTTTCAAGTGCAAATAAGATGCAAAATGCAAAGTATATCACTTTTAAGGTATTTCAGAATATTGACATACTTTTATAATATTGAAATGTCTATTAGGCTTCAAGAATCTAAAGCGAGAATGATGCAAACATTCAGTTGGAAGGAGGTCGGTAAAAGTTTTTGAAAAGTGTTTTAAGCAAATTGGATTACCCGAAGCGAATGGACTCCGGGCAAATTATGAGATCAAAGAGTTGAACGGCGAGGAACAAATCGCGTTACGCCGAATTATAGTCAGAGTAAGAACTCTGGAAAGAAACCGCTTGAGAATGCCAAAGACAATAATGCAGTTTCAAAGTAGGAAAAGGTCGAATTGAAACAAGCGTTGATAAAATTCTGAGTATACTATCGCAATTTGATGAAGATAAAATTGCAGTACTTAATCATACTTTATAATTATGTATATTGCAGTTGGCTCTATAAAAAAATAAAGACAGAATATCAAGTCTTAAAAGCTTATACTAGAACAAATATAAACCACGAGTTTGTAAATGGTTTCTTCCTTCCACTGTTGATACTAAAAATACAGATATTATATATCTATAATTTTAGTGTAACAATTAAAAAACGTGTTCTTAAAAGCATAATGAAACAATAATGCTACTAATGTAAAATTCTTCGAAGTTCTCCTTTGAATCGCTGTCATGGTTCTATAGTTGGTACGAGTACTATAGAGCTCGGAAAAATTTGCTCTCGTTCCCGATTCAGTTTCAGAGATAAACGAATCCATTACCGGGAACGTCTTGATGTGATATTAAATTTTCCTGTATTTACGGCGATAACTTAGCATTACGGAATTAAAGCTGAACGTGCTAATAATAATACACGAAAACATTATCCCCGGTTCCCATTACGTAGCGTTTTACTTCGCTTGGATAAATTACAACGTTATGAATAAATTTCACATAAAACTGAGGACTGCACCTTTGCGAGGACAGGGATGGCACTATGTGAAATGTGGGTACTGGGAAAGAGAGGTGCGATAGCGAGTCGTAATCCGAAAATTTCATTAAGAAGTCTGGCGATTCGAAGTGCCGGCTGATATCTAGAATGTTCGGGCGTCCTTATTAAGACGCGTACGAATTTCTACAATTCTGTGGAATTATTTTAATACAGTCTCTTAATGTTTAATGTTACGATAACGGACCGCCAAGTTTTCTAGTTTCCGAAGCACGAGTGCAGGGAGCTCCGTGCTGGTTCTTTCTCAGACATCTCGATAGTAGGTAAGTACTCGTAGGTTTTTATGATTAGAAATTGACTTCCGGTTCAATGCGTTTAAATAACAGATTTAATTATAATAATTATGCTCGCTTTTATCACATTAAAAGCTTATCACTACAGTAAAATGATTCCTTTTTCTGGGCCTTTACCTAATGAATACAATATTACGAGTAGGTACTATGGTTCATACAATTCCTTAATATAGAATTGTATGTGGTGGTCATATGTTTTATCGTTCACCGTAATGAGATGTTCATCACCAATTTCACCTTCAGTCTTTCGTATCTAAGGCTTCAATAAGCTTTACGAGCTTAAACGTATCATAATGTTATATTAAAAAAGCTATTCATGTAAAGTTTAGAATACTTTACATTACATTCAACAATTACCTTGAATCTTTTTTGAAAACACGTCTAAATATAACAGCTAAATTACTTTTTCAGTAACGGCGCGTCACTGGCAATTACACTAAGTAGAAATCTTAATCAAACTTTGCCCACAAAAAAGAGTCGAATCATTCTTTTTTTGTATAAAAATGTATGTTACAAGGCGTCATTAATTACATTCGTAGTACTTTTTAACTCTGTTCGGGACATTGGTGAATAAAACTTTAGGTTTATTACGATGCATTAACATTACGAATAATGTTTGTTTTAAGGACCTCCAATAAATATTTGGTTTAGTTTCACCTTTCTCTGGATATTTAAATTTTTTTTACAATAATACGTTAGGTCTGTTTTGTTAGTTACCATATCTGTTAAAATAAATGGTGTGATAATTTTTTTGATCAAACAAATTTAGTTTATGTTACTTAGCCTTATGTTAAAGAGGGTTTTGACTTGTCGCTGCAGATTTTTGAAAAAATGTATTTGTCAATTATTTATTTTTCTAAAACCCGAAGCTCCCCTCAGTCCTTCATTAAAGGGTGACGGCACCATTAAATGCCGAAAATTTCACCCGAGCAGAGTTGATTCGCGTCGCATTTAATTCAATTTACAATTAAAAAGGTCGTCTGTTTATTTTTCGGGACCTCCCCGCCTGTAATTTGGCCAATATTTTTTTGTCTATTTGTTAAAGATGCGTGAGGAGGTTTTTAAGGCTATTAACTGATTGGTTGGGTTGCATTGTGTTTGCTCAATCAACAATTAAATGGGATTTGTATAGCGAAAAATAGATATTTCGGAAGACTGAGAAGAAAACTGGTAAAGTTAGCTCGGGGAGGTACCACCGCTGTCCTCGTCACCCGATGTGTAGCAAGTCTTTCGGTTGAGGGGTTGAAGGTGCCGTAGATATTTTATTTTAGGCATCCACCTCCGTCCTCATGACTAACAACGCATCAATTGACGAAGTGTTGCTACTTGCTACATATATAGAAAAAAAGTGACATGATCGTAACTACTCTACAGTGTACTCATTCTTCTATACTACATATTTTGATGTTGGATGTGAACATCAAGTGGCTGAAATGACCGCCTAAGTACCAGTAGGTGGTCGGAATCCACGTTTGCTGTGTTTGAACTTTAATTACCTATCGTACTAATAATATAAAGCTCAACAGTTTTTTTTAAACGCGCTAATCTCAGGAACTACTAGACCGATTTGAAAAATTATTTTAGTGTAAGATAGTCCATTTATCGTGGAAGGCTATAGGCTCACAAGCGTTAGGTTGTAATTCCTAACGCGGGTTAAACCGGCCGGCACAGCTGGTCAATAATATTATTATTAGTTGGTATAAACCGAGTAAATATATGTATCTAAATTATCTTGGGCTCGCTACTAATTTGGTCAACGTCTTTTATCCACTCCACTATTGTTAGTTAGGGCTATTAGCTGATTGCTCCGGTTGTGTTCTGTTTGATCAATCAACAATGCTTAGAGACGGTTCATTCGATAGAGCACCATTGTGCTTTTTGTTGCGTCTGAGATATTGTTTGTCTGCTATAACTTTGGCGATATTAGTCACTACCAATGCAGTGCATTGGTCAGTTATTGGTTACCGTACCAATTCACCATTCGGATGGCCGGGAGTTTCATTCTGTACACGTATTTGTGTTAACAAAGTCAACCCCATTTCTAGAATGACAGGACAGAGACCTGTAGGAAAATTCGTGTTCAGCAGTGGGCCATGAAAGGTTGCAGGCAAGTAAGACGAGACCACAAAGGTAATGAATAATCTGAATGCTTATTTTATTCTTCTTACCTACAAAAATATCGTTTAAATGTGTAATTACGAGTACATAATGTAAAACAAATGTATATGTACAATAATATTCGCAAAATGGACTGAACATTTTAAAACTTCACCCCGACCAAGCATCAGGGCACGTCATTAGGAACTGCTACTGAATTTACAATCGCCGAATCGCAAATTAAGTCACCAATTTCCAGTAAGTGTATGGCGCTTGTGCTACTGTGAGCGATTAACGACGCAGCTTGAGAATACTTGAGACGTGTAAATTAAAATTTGTTACCAAATGTCATTTTATTTTGAATCAATTACTTTTGTATAAAATATCTTATCAATTTCATATGTGTCGATGTTATTAAAGTATTCTAAATAGTACTCAATGTCTTACAAAATAGTGAAATTGACCTATGGTAGTCACAAAAGGATCAAACGTTGTCGTGTAAAAGTAAAATACACCAGAAGAAACAAAAATAGAACGACTATCAATTAAATCAATGTTGTTAATGTTATGTTTTCTGTGACTTCACCAAATTTTGTGAGTATCTTAAAGTGTGTTCGTGTCACATTAAGCTGGAATATGAACTGTTATTTAGAATACAGATGTATTTGTAATTTTTTCGAACGTTTTAACATAACTGTATCGCCAATCGCTAACCCACATTTGGTGTGATAATTCTGCATCGAATATGGTATCAAAATGCGCGCCCACGACCACACACTCACGCTTTCATCCTATTAACCGAATTATCATATCAAACGCCACCGAACCATCCGCCGTGTAAAAAAGAAGCAATGGCCCAAACCTCCTATCCTCTTATTAAAGGGGTTATAAACCACTAACGACTGAACAGCAAACACGGCATTCGAAACCCTATTCGTATTGCAATAGGGCCCAGGCAAGTGCAAATTGAATATTGTTTCATAACGAGCTTTCGTCGCAATCAAAGGTTCGTCCATTTAAATAAATCTAGCCTCTGATTAAATACTGTTGGGGCGCGGTCGCACCCGAAGTGCTTATATCAATTTTGAGCGTCCATTAAATGATAGAACATGTGCTTTTATTGGCGTTAAATATTAACTACGATGATGTTTGCAATACAGTGAAATATGACCTTTCGGTATCATATTTGGGACGTTGTATGGGATAGTTGATTTTATAGGCATTGTAGTTTTGGCTATAAGCCTAAATGTTTTGTATTGCGAGGTAGTTCGATTCAACATCTGATAATAATACTTATAATGTCCAACCGTATTTAGTGATCACTCTGTGACTCTGGAACACAAGACCAGAGGAGTCATCAATGCTTATTTTGCTTATTTGCACATCCCTTAAAAACAATAGTAGATATCACTTATAAACTTACAGCCAATAACGGATTTACGTTTTTTAATTTTAATTATCAGAACACTAAGTAAACTATGTGGATAGAACATCAAACTTTTGTGTGATTAAATTAATGTATGTGTTTGTGTGCGTGTGTGGATGTGTGCGTGTCAGTCCACCGAGAATGCCTCAGAATGATTTTCATTCTATAACTTGTACGTACTTGGTAGAACTGAACGTCGTTTACCGCTCGTTCGCTCGCTTCTTAATCCTCCCCCATAAAATCCAACTCAATGCCGTTAAAACGTCCGTCAGATCCATCAATCAATTCCAGTTCAAAACTCACGTATTGCTAAGCTCCTTTGGTTCAGAAATTGGGTAACCGATGTGTAATGAAGTGCCCAACTTCCAAGTCATGTGCCCGGGCCGCTGATATACTGCGCTGCAGTCGCGGTAATGGCGCCCTCTGTAGTTTTAATCTTCTTTATGGCTGACCCTTCCAGAAAGTTCGCAGGTACGGGTATGATCGTTGCGTTAATGCTATCCGAATTTCGGTGAAATTGAGGGCATTAAAGTTTATGGGCGCGCGTAGAAACTTAAGATTGTGATACGGCGAAGATGGTTTTACCGCAGGCTTTAAGACGGTTTTTTCTAGACGTTTCAAGTAAATGTTTATCATTTTTTGTTCTGAAGACTAAGAAAGTGGTTTCATTTCATTGTCCTTAATGCTCGGTCAGTATCAAATCTTTTAGACGAAAACATAATAATAGGTAGGGTTAGTGTGTGTGTGTTCTACCGACTTTACTACGATGAGTGCTTCGAGGAAATGTCTCTACGTACGTAATGTTTGAGGCAAGAACCTATCATGTTTGTTTACGTTACCGAAAAATGTTGATTACATATCGACTATAATTATACACTATCGGCTGTTCTAGTTTGTCACTGTTACCTTGTCACATTGTAGCTTTCAAAAATTCACTTACTTTCAACCGACTTCAAGAAAGGGTTCGTAACTTTCGGCTGCGTGAACGGATTTTGATGTTACTTTTTGTTATTTGAAAGCTTGTGCTTTCCCATTTCATTCTGGTCCAGTTCTGATGATGGTCATCCATGAGAAAATCATATAAGTCTTAAATTTGCAAATTTGCATTAAGTATGTGCACGACAATTTCGAAGTCAGTTGAGTTTTCGTGACGCGAGTCATAATTATATCATTGACAACCTCATCTGCTTATAAACGAGCCCGTGTATATTGAATAACGCAAATCTCGCAGCTAATGTACAAAGAGGGATGATTTTTCAAAGCAAACCGGGGGTGTGCGAGCGACATAAACGCTACAATTAATTTCGTGAGCGTCTCTTGGTAGGCTAAACGTGGTCTTAATTAAAAGATGGGAGCGATTTTAAAGTCGTTTGAATAGAGGAACATAGCTATCGTCACTTATAAACAAAAACACATACTACATTTAATAAAACATCACCTGTATTACTAACTTTATCATTAATTAAAGCAAAACTTATTAAAGGGTCTCACCCTGGTCCGACAGAATTTATACCATTGACAGTTGATCGTGTACATTGTACACGATCAACTATCCTTTATTGTCTAGTGGTCGCCTCTTTTATTCGATTGTATATTTATCTTATTCTAGCAAATAAAGAATTATGAATATATTCACCAGAAAATAAGTAGGTAAGCTTCTTGTTTATTAAATTTTAAATGGTATCAGACTCTAAAATTTTATAAATTTTATAAATTTGAAAGGGTTGCATGTTCTGAATATGTAAGACCATTGTAAATCTAACTATTGTAACATCCTTACGTTACGTTTACCAGACTTGATGCATTAAACGATTATATGATATTTAAGAATGTGCAAGTTAATTAATACATCGTGAACGCTGATCACTTGTTACTTAAATGGAAGCTGAACGACTGGGGAGTAAAATTGTAAGACATTAATCTTAAGCTCACGCGAAAAGTATTGTATAGATTACGTAGGGGACTGAGACGTTTGGCCCGGCTTCGCTAATCAGGGAGTTACATCGGCAAATAATGTTTAGCTTTAGACGGAACATTAGTAGGAGAGTTAGATAATATATGTTTCTTGTTAAGTACATAATTTGTTACGTTCAATTTAGGCTTTGGAAAGAAATAATATCGCCAGAGACGTTGTTGTTGTATGTATCTGAGTATATACTTATACATATTAAAATTAAATTAAATGAAATTAATTATATACTTAAGCAGAACTTAATTAGTATTGTAAACGTTTAAGTTGCTCCTTAAACAAATTATCTGATGCAAAAATTAAAACCGATTTCAAGTTAAAAAATGAGGGAATGCTTGAGGTAATTGAACTTGGACCCGCCGAAACTGTCGGCCGACAAGAACACTAGCCTATCAAAGCGCTTAGCCCTGTATAAAGCTGTTAAAAAAGTCGAAACTTCATGACTCCGAATTCGAAACAAAAAGACCCATTAATGAAACATACACACTTGCTTATTTATTTAACACACTTTATTGAAACAAAATAAGTGGTACAAAAGACGGGCTTAATGCTTAATAGCATTCTCTACCAGCCAACCTTGGGAACTGCAGAGAAATTTAAAGACAGCATATGCCTTCAACCCTTTTTATGTCCCACTGCTGGGCACGGGTCTCTCCCCACAACCGGGAAAGGCTTGGAGCATACTCCACCACGCTGCTCCAATGCGGATTGGTGGAGATACAGCTTAGTGGCCAACCAAAGGGCCTCCGACCAGGTTTAACGACTGTTATCTGTCGATAACAACCGGGACCGACGGCTTAACGTGCCCTCCG
>DWQK01002199.1:0-13647 GCA_018231225.1 Noctuana stator | reverse complement strand
TATGCTCCAGGCCTTCCCCGGTTGTGGGGAGAGACCCGTACCCAGCAGTGGGACATAAAAAGGGTTGAAGCCAATAATTAAGCTACATTAATTTGCTTTAATACAGATAATAAAATACAACAAATTAGATGGAGTCACAAACATCGTTGACCTAAATTAATATCAAACATCTCTATGTATCAATATCAAACATCTCTATGTAACATATCAATCACTATAAATCTCAATATCTATGTTGATCAGTAATAACTATTGATGCCTTACTAATTTGCTTGCACTAATTTCACTACTTTGCAATTAAGTAATTAAAATTTTAATTAAATTTACCGATAAATTTTGTCACCGACATACAGTCAATTAATGTGTGTTCGAACTTCTAACAGACGAAATGATTGCAATCTACATGATGTCATCGAACTTTCGTACATTGACACGACACAAAATAATTTAAGGCTTGATCCACACTATAATGCAGATCACAGTTGGTTCTCGGTAATGTCAATAGATGTAACGGTTAAAGAAAACATCATGACCAACCCTCCATGCCTGCCTGAGAGTTCTTCATAAAAATTGAGAATTTTTGTTGAAAGAAATGCATGTAAAATTTACAAACCCGCATTTGGCCAGAATTGTGGACTAAACCATTCTTATATTTGAGAGAAAAACTCTCAGACATGCAATAAAGTGAAATATAAAATAATCAAATTGCTTCTAAACAGAAAACATTTATCGTTACTTATAAAATCTTTTTACAAAACTAACTTTGTCAATTTGTCACGCATCGTTTCCTATCAATCTTAATGATTGCGCGGATAATGGTAAAAGTTTCAACGAACCAACATTAACTACGACAAAAGTTTTCTTGTAAATAGCGTGACGAACCCCACCAGTATCTGATTCCGATCATATTATGTATTCACCTGCCGTCAACATTTATAATCAGGAACCGCTCACATCAGAATGTATAAAGAATAGATTACCAAGAAAAGTTTTGTCTCGCAAAGTACGGAAAACTGAGATTAAATTTATCCGTGACTTGAAATTCTTCGATCGAAGCGAGCAAACTTTTAAAAGCTTTCCCTCGGTATAGAAATGAAATCAAATTTCTCATATTGTTATGTCCGCATAATGGATTTCTTGGAATGAAGGTTGTGGTTTTTTCTTTGTAAATTATTATGCAAGTTGAAATAGGATTGGGAGTTACAAATGCGGGAAGTTAAAATCTCAATCACTTTGATTAAGATTTAAAATTCGTGTCGGGTATCGTTTTAAGCACAATCATTAAATTTCTTTTGTTCTATTTACCGCTATACTACTACCGTAATAGATACAAAAATCAATTAATTAGTTGTCAAATCCATTGTCAGTGTCTATTAGGTTTACGAAAAAATGTTTATCTTACTTGATTTTATGAACAGATAAAAGTTGAATTGAAAACCACTTTCTTTGAGCCTATTTCAGTTCTTTTATTAATACTTCTAGCTTGTCTTTCTTTTATTAAAACTATATTAGTTTTATTAAAGTATGTAGGTTTAATAAAAGAAAGACAAGTTATAGTTATACGTACAACAGGAACAACAACAGTTATACGGACAAGACGTAGTTATACAGTATAAGTTTATGTAAGTTCAAGATATACCAGACTAGATACAACTCCGCAAACTACATAAATAAAAGTTGCAACAACATCATTAGACAAGTCGTATTTATTTTTTACCGTCCGTGATCAACTTTCTCAAGCTGGATAAGGGCGAAGCCGTCCGTGGGCGAAAACTAGTTTTTGTGATAAGACTATTTAGATTCCCCTGCATCTAGTTCTGGATATCGTTTCGAAAGCTCTGTAAATGTCGATGTTCAATTTAGTGACTAGGAAGTAACAGGTACTTGTTTTCCCCTACGACAAGCAACGATATATCTAGACACTAATAACATAAAGCTGAAGAGTTTGTTTGTTTGAACGCGAACTTATCGGATCTACTGGATCGAATTGAAAATTTTTTTTTGTATATGATAGCTACATTCATGAGGAATGTTATGGGCTATCAGGCATTAAGTTACTATTCATAACGCGGGTGAAACCGCGTGGCACAGCTAGTTATTGGATAATGTTAAAACTGTGCGTCGGGGACAATCGGGATTCAAATGTCAGTACTCACTTTAACTAAGACGACGAGGTTAAGAACGCGACGCGTTTTAATTAATACATTTAAAATGCAAAGCAAACATTAAACTTCCCTTTGTTTGGATGCATATCCGGCCCTCATTACGCTCTTGAGATTTTACGAGTACCCATTAAACAAATATTATGCAAAGGAAGTACCTTCAGTGCTCATCGCTTAAAAATGCATACAACTGCACGAGGAAGTAAGATACGAAGGTAATACTTCCGACTGAAGTGCTGAGTGCCTATTGTGATATGATGGTATGTTATTATCATTTGCTTTTAATATGCAGAGTTTTCAATAGCTTAGTGTGTACCCTTGTAATGATGAAAATATTTGAATATAATATAATATAGTATAATACTCTTGTATGTGAGTAGGAGACTCGTGTCAGCAGTGAGACGTGGGAGTTATCTATCGAGTAACTAATCTATATTTTTCCCAAACCAAAGTTTGTTTACATTCAGAAAATGCAATAGAAATCGTGCAGTCCGTATCAAATGTCGTAAATAATAACTTCATCCTATTGTGTTGGCGTGTTCCACTTCGTAACAGTGAAAAGGAAACTCTACCCGTCTCTGTGGTCTGGCTTCGAGCTATATGAAACACGGGACGCCTGAAATCTAAGAGTATTGTTACATGCGTATTGCGTTACTAAGTCGTGGTATTAGAAAATCAGTTAAATAAATCTATACAAATAAAATCCTTTTCCCTGACAGCAAACCGTTGGTCGTAGAGACCTCAAAAGGATTTTCCGAAATTCTACCCCTACGGGGGTTAAAAACAGGGAAAAAGTTTGTATGGAACAACGTGATTCCTTGGTCCAATTAATTATGAATTACACGCGGAGTCGAGTAGGACAGCTTTTAAATTTTTTTATATTGCTGAAGGTTGTCTACGAAACGAGCTATAGGTAACTATAACCAAACAATATGATTTTGTTACTTTTTATTGAATGTGAAATATATTTACGTTTCAATAGAAAATTACAGGTGTGTAAGATCAATATATGGCAGTAATACATTAGCATTTATATGGATCAGAGTATCGTAAAGATCGGTAAACATAGTTGCTTGCTCTTAGAATTAGCGAACGAGCTGACTTCGATTCCAAGGTCGCCTTCAGTGGGCTGGGTGTCAGATGATGTCAGATATCCTTGCGTGGGAGATGTACGCCACAGATTATGTAAAAAAGAAAACATTGCAAAGGTAGTTTGTAAATTGACCCTGCCAGGCATTACAGAAAGTGAATTTATGCTAGTTGCAATAATAATATATTTTACTACAATAGGGTTGCCAGTAGATAAATAATCTGCATCTGATTAAGCAGAAAAATTAAAAAGTCACAGTGTATCGATTTCAAAAGCTAAATAAAATAAATTAAAATCATTGTTATAAATAATTATGATTAAATGAATGAAACCGTATAGGAAAGATAACGAACATTAAACAGAAATGCTTTTGAAAATTATTGCTTTAAAAACATAGCAAAATACCTAAATTATTATTCATTATTCATATCAATGTGGGTCGTCTTTTGTGGGTTCTCATAGCAATGAATGGCACAACTAATTGTGTTGCCAACATGACTGATACGGCTTAAACAAAATTCTTAATACAATCTTTGTGGAGCTAATGTGTTTGTATGAAATAAATTTGAGCAATTTATCATGAGTTTAAGCTTATTTAGAATGTTTTCTTTCAAGATATTAGTTACTAAGCGTTAATTACACGTAGGATTTTTTAAATTAATTTATAATTACAAGTTGAACGAAGAATTAGTTGGATTAATTGAAGGATTAATCTGTAACTACGAAATGTTTTGCCGCCTATAACATATATTATGAATGTAGCAATGCGGTGTTGTAGAAATTTCAACATTATGTACATAGTCATTTATTTCATTGAATTCCGTGATATCGCACGCAGTTCCTTATGCCAATTTCATCATCTTTCAACATGTTCATGAATAAAGTTCCTATCTCTTATTCGCTTACGCAATAAAATCCTACAATTGTTGAAATAAAACGCTCACACGCAAGTTAAATAACAATTCGGTTCCGAACTAATATCCGAACATAATTTTTCCAATCCGCTATTTTCATATTTTTTTACTTTATTTCCTTTAGTTTAGACTTTATATCAAGGTAATATGGTTAAAAGTTGCTACGATAGCGAGATGAATTCAGTTGGCAGGTTAAATCTTATCGAGCACGTGTAGTTTATGTGTGGTAAGGCACGTGTTGGTCACGTGTTTAAATCTTGTGGAATTCTCGAATTGTTCTAGAATCTGAATGATTCGAATAAGAAAGGGCCGTGACGAATGACAATTGTATTTTTCCGGAGTTGGCTTGTGTTTATGATTAGCATTCTTTGATACTGTTTTGTTTATTAACTTTGACTATGCAGTTAGTTACGGTATTAGTTTATTTACGAAATATTTCCCCATTTTATTTACGATTCAGTAAATGGAAATCAGGACATACAATAGCGGTATTACTATTTTAACCGACTTACGAGTGTTCTTAAAATTCAATCTACTTTAGATTTGACATAATTAAAAGATAGAAAACTCTTAGTGTCCTTTACTTAACAATAACTTTACTAACGTAAAGGACAGATAAACTTTTATCTACTTTTTATATCAAAGCGGAAATAGATTGAATATAGGGAACGGCTGCTAATAAACTAAGATAGATGTCAGTCGGAACGGATCAATCAATGAAGCGAATGAAATCGTCCTTTTAACCGTGAGTCGAGATGTATAGGGCCACGTAAATGGCTTCGCGATATGGCGAGCTGAGGTTAACCACCATCTGCTCCGCTATACTGCGGTAGGGTTGTCTCACTTTCTAGTATACAAAAACTTTTTTGTTTACGGACGAAGACGTATAGAGTTATGGGCATGGGTGTAAGCTCTGGGCACTAAGCACTTCCGAGTCAGGCTGGAAGAGGATCCTAAATTTCTAGACATAAATATAAACATAATGAATACCAATAGACACGTAAGCAAGGACTTCCAGATCAAATAATCAGATTCGCGGATGCATTCAGCCCACGACAAGAAGAAATGGACGTACTCGTAACTATGTTGCGTTCTGATTGATTTTTTAAAATTGTTATTGTAGTACAATACAATAATTTTTTTTTTGAAAATTTTTATGTTTCTCTAAGTTCTAAGTAATTGCTTAAACCATTCTTTTGTATGTATCTCCGATGCTGTTATGACGAAATAAAATTCTATTTATAATTTAATTCTATTCTATTAAATTCTATTTTATGTTGACAACCCTAAAGCAAACCTTCCGAATCATCGTCGACCTTATTACCTGTGTATGTGTTAATTATCTTAACACTACGTCACCATTCCCGTTTCGCGTTACGCGGTAAATCGTTTCCTTCAACTCTGCTATTTGTTTTGTTCTTGCGAAATGAAAGTAAAGCTTGTTCTGGGCAATGAAACACACCTTTTATTGATGCATTAAACGTCAGGTCTATATTGGGCTCAGTCGACCAAAAATTCGGCTTTTAGGTCAAAGTCAGTGTCGCCAATAAAATGACATGCGATTGAATCATGCGGAATACTTATTTTTAAATAACGTCTCGGCTTACGATTAAATAACAATTATTGTACGCTCACGTCCCTCATATAGGTTTTCAAGTCACTACGAACGCATGATTGCGATTAGTGATGTGTGTGTGTGTATGTAATTGTAAAAGTATGAGTATGAGTGTAAAAGAATTATGTTCGTAACAGAATCTGTGCTGTTTTAGAATTTTAAAATCAGAGTTTCTTGCGTAGGACATCGCTTTTATTTAATTTGTTATCAAATACTCTATTTCACCGGATCTACTCAATAAAACATATTCCAAACCTACATTCGGCATTGATATTGTTCTGATGTGGGTGGCGAAATATTTGAAAGCTATTTTACAGTTCGACGCTATGCGCTAGCCCTAAAAGTTAAACTCTAATTTGCAATTATATATTAAATCCAATTTGGGACCTTGTCCGTTTTAAACTGTTAATTTTCCACTATCAAAAACTATTAAAGAAATTATTTAATAGGAAGTTTAATACTTTCGTTTTATTTTATTTTAATTCTTAAAAAGTATTTTTCAATATTGAAACATAGGCTAATAAAATGTACAACTCAAATTCTGTCGAAAGGCAGAGTGAACGGAAAGCTTTGGCCTAAAAGATTATGTAAAAAATGTTTACATTTCACCAATATTTATCTAACACACGAAACACATTCGCGATAAAACATACATCCATTACTGTAACGTGGAACTGTACAAATAGAGCCCACTTTTGGGGCTATTTGATATTACATAAACAAATATTACAAATAAATAGGTTTTACTATAGGTGTTCCTTATCTCCTACAAAATCAAAAATGTATAAAACATTTATATACTAACACATACACCTGTCCTCATAACCCAGCGTGAAGCAAGTCTTGTAGCAAGTACTTGTGTTTCGGTTGGGGCGGGTTGTTGCCGGACACACTATACAAGAGGCGACCATCTCAGTCGAGGACCGTAGAAACGTGGGGGACGTATGATCTCAGATAGGACTTCTCTCCTATTTGAGGTTGGCCGTATATGTCCATGGGTTGTAGTGACTACTGCCCGAATATCAGTTGACTTGCATGTTCGTTTGGTACAAACGATAAAAAAAAAATATAACATCCACACATCACACATAAGTTACCCAATCATCGTTCTGCGCACAACGCAATATTTTATATGCACCTCTCATAGTAAGAAGTCATTAATTACACAAGTGGTAAACTTGATAATAATATTCGATTAATTGACGTCAATCAGATGTTATTTAACATTGAAGATCCGAAATTAGTTATTATTAAGTACCTACTAATTAGGCTTGCTTGTTTAAATGACAAATTGATTGATAACATATATACAAAACCGATGGTAATCGTGTAGAAAGACTTAGCACGAATCAATGGTCTGAAGACAATTTTAAAAATGCTTATTAAAACTTTGACTTTTAATTAAAGGACTCGACTAACGGGTAGTAAGAATCTTTTTCAAATTTTATGATGAACTTAATGACGTACTTATTAAATTTTTCTACTGTTTGCTTTGAGGCCTTTTCAGTAGAAACTTTAAGCAGCAGCAGGATGCAGTGTATAAAATACTAGCTGTGCCCCCGGTTTCACCCGCGTTAAGAATTGCGACGTAACGCTTGATAGCCTATAGCCTTCCTCGATAAATGGACTATCTTACACTAAAATAATTTTTCAAATCGGTCCAGCAGTTCCTGAGTTTAACGCAACAAACAAACAAATCTTTCAGCTTTAGGTATAGACAATTGGACCAAAGAGTTTACATACAGACAGGCAAATAGTTTATTTCATATATAAAGGGATTGAAAACCGTCTAAGGTAAATTAAGTCCCTCTGTATAGTGACGGAATTTTAATTTGTATTGGCACTAAATCTATAAATATTTTAAGGTTGGCAGCTGATGACTAACACAGGGTTATTAACGTTAATTTTAAATACCACAGGTTATATATTATATATCTATCCATTACTTAGTGCGTCTGGAAATCGATTTTAATTGAATCAGGAATTTCTAGGCACCTATGCTTTAATAAAATTTTGATAGTAAATTAAAGTATATATACGTTAAATTATAACTAGACAATTACACATAACTAAAAATATAAAGAATTCAGCTTACAATTTTTCTATGTGTCTTAAGTACCTAGTTTAAGTAAAAGGACAATGTTTATATGTTTATTTTACAAATGATTCCACACTATAGAACTCTTTATTCCTACGAATCATAACAGCTAGTAATATTAATGTAAAAACCATGTGAAAATAGAGTCGAGCATTCATTACTGCAATTTGCCATGTTAACGCAATACAACCACCAACAATTGAATTTACGAGGAAATTGTACTTAACACGTCATTACCCATATGCGGACAAAAACGTGTCTGGGCTGTGATTGCCACGCTGCCCATGCTCATATCAGGACATCTATCTTAAGTGTTTATTTTTAAGCAAAATAATTAACCTAACTTCAAATACGCTATACCGTAATATTAAAAATGCAGAATAACCAATTTCTTCAATTGCAATAACTATAATTTTTATGTTACTTATGAAGTAACAGACGAGAAAGCAGACCACCTGGTGTTAAGTGGTCGCTGCGCCCATGGACATCTACATCTAACTTCAAGCAGGCTCAGGTCCTGCCTGAGGTCGCATGTAGTTGCGATGCTGCCCCGCAGGCTGATGGTCGCGTCATGTAAGTGTAGCCGGCAATAGCACCTTTCCACCGAAACACAAATGAATTGCTTCGTTTGCTTCACGGCAGACATGGTTGCAGCGGTGGTACTTCCCCGGTGTAACCATACCAGTTCTACCACCTACAAATAATTATTTAATTACGAGAATTATTGTATACGGGAAGAGAAAATTATGGAGAAGTGTCATATTGTACGTAGTCTTTATATGGAGTAGTAGTGCATAATGCTAATATTTTTTTATAGTAATGCTTAAAAATATATTAAATTACATAAATAATCTTAAACAGTTGCACAACGTTCGCTGATAGATAGCGTCATGTCACTGAATTTATTTAAAACGGGCGAATTTCACTTATAGGCGGCCTCTGGTAAGTATAAATAAATAATTGCTAGATAATAATATAACATAATTTAAATAAAATATATTATTATATATTTTACGTGCATGTAAAAAAATATACAACATACCTTACGTTGTAGTGGCGGTTTGTTGCAAAGTAGTTTTGAACCTTGTTTATTAACAATGGACTTCCGGAAAGTAACACGTGAATAGTTAATTGAACTATCATAAATAATTGCGGTGCACCCTGGGATCGTTCCCGAATCAAACGAAACGGTGGCCCCAAATCCAATCAATAGGCTATCACAACTCTCAATGTTACAGATTCTGATGTAACTGGAATTAACTGGATTATCCCATATGGCCCTAAAATTTCAGCAACCCTCGCCAAGATGCGTGCATGAATTCAATGTAAACATTGGTAATTAATTTGCATTAATTGAACAACAGCCCATGAGAATACATAAGATTTAATGACGTTAGTTCACGCATAGCTTTACAGGTATATCGTATAGCAGTAATTGTACTCTGCAATTACTGATGCGACACTTGACATGTACAATAAAAATTACAGGTAAATATTTGTCTGGATTATGTATGACATATTCCATTAACAACTCCTTTTCATGTTTCAAAAAATTTAATTCGCAGTTTAAAAGGGTCTATTCCGGTTTACGGGTGGTCACTCACCACAACCGAAGAAGGCCTGGTGCTTTCTACACCACGCTGCTCCAATGCGTGTTGGTGGAGATATGGGGTAACCGGTGTCAGATGTTATCAGACCGTGCAAAGGGCATTGGAACTGCTTACTATGCCCTCCGAAGCACGGAAGCGCGCATAGGGCCGTTTATAGCATATTTAATACCTAAAACTTTAATCAAAGAATACTTGACCCTCTTTCAGTCTCAATGTGAATGTCCTACCGCACACTTCCGCCGATAAGCGTCCGATGCAATAGTTGCATCAAATCACACACTCGCGGACTACTCACCATGACACCGCTATTGTACGACACCTCGGTCACAGTAGCTAGTCAATAAACTCGTCATACCGTCGACAACCGTCAATTTGTCTATTATTTCTTCATGCCTTTGTGATATAATATCCTGGGACGCTAAGTGAGCGTAAAATACAATATTATACTTATATGGAAGTTTTATTCATTTTCTTTTAAATTGGTTTCTTCATGACGATCTCATCCAATGGATTCTTTCTATCTACATGTATTTCCGAGTATTAGGTGGAACAGTTTATAAAGTTCGCCGGGGAAGGTACGAGTATATACCATCACTGACCTTTTACCCCGCCGTGAAGAAAAACTTATATCAAAATTTTGTGTTTCGGTTTCTTTCAGGTGAGGATGTCGGCGATATTTTATGTGAAGCGACAAGCGACCTCATTTTTAACATCTCATCCACGTGCGACCTCATTTCTGGTTCATTTTGTTGGATTCGATTTATCTGCTAAAAAAACTATGGTAACTCTATAAAGACAAACTTTCAGTAGGTACCTAATCTAATCTCGGTTTGGGTAGAGCTCAATAAAACGACCCTTATAAAAACATAATTGCTACGAATAAAAAGTTTTAAAGCAATAAATACGCCCCAATTTTCCACATCAGACGTTAATTTACAAACTAAATGTAATTTCATTGCATGTATCGCTGATCATGAATGATCAATCGTTGAGGTCCAATGCGCGTGCGCGTTCAACGGTGCCAAATAACACCACACCACACTATAGCAATGACATGGGAATTGGTTATCTGTATTATATCGATTTCAGTGTCACGGACGCACGTTACTGTCGAAAATAGTTTAGTTCTGTTCGTATTTTTTGTCTTATTCAAGTTTCATCAGCTGAGATTGGAAAACGGAGTTATTAAGATCGTAGCGGCTATACAGGTACCGCAAAAAAGCGGGCCGCTAATACGATCAGCCTCTTATACTTAAATCTAACGTCGTATTGATTTCTACCTTTGTACCAGTATGAACCACCAATCCGCATTGGAGCAGCGTGGTGGAGTATGCTCCAAGTCTTCTCCGGATGTGGGGAGCGACCCATGCCCAGCAGTGGGACATAAAAAGGACTGAAAGCAGACAAAAAAGAAAGAAAACCGCAGACAGATATACAAGATAGAACTTAACCACAATACAGCCGGAACTTATTGGTAATTCTGTACTAAATCAAGATTCTAGAACAAATCCCTTGACGGAAGCATCGCGGAGAAACATTTAAAATAATGATAAGATCAGGCGAGAGTCCGACTTCAGACACTGAGCCCGAAATCAATATTAGGGATGAAACGGACTAGGGGATGGAAATGCCGCGAGAGGATATTACCCCTGATTTGTTTTTAAATAGAACTAAACGAAAACTGTAGGTAACTTGCAGTGTGCAACGTTTTCTTATAGCAAAGATTTGAAATGTCCAGAAAGGCTTAGGTTATTTTCAAACTACTATATCCATTTGATTTACCTACCCAATTACTTCGATTATTGTACAAAAATTAATCGTTAAAATAAAAATTTATTATAATAAAGGTCTCATACATATTGATTTGGATTAAAAGATAATACTGAAGATAGCATTTCAGATATATTTCATTTCACAAACGCCGGTCAGTTTTTACGGTGCCATTATGTTATGTTTTTTCCTGGCTTCCTGCGTTAGGTTCTTTGATTTCCTAGTCTTCCCCTGATAAACTTGATCTTTTCAGACTACTTCAGAAAAACTGCAGACTGTCCACTTTCTACAACCAATCGTGCATCAAGCTACATTAATGTTTGTTGTAGCAACTCTTGTTAATTTATATTGACCCCAAATAGAGATGTGTCTGTCTCGAGAGATAAATAATGTAATCTTAACATAATTGTGTCTTAGCAAACCGATCGCCGATGCCACCCTCGTTCTAATATCACTATTGCCGTCAAATGGTAAACGGAACTTTGTTTTTCTCACTCAAGTCTTAGCCTCTTCGAAAGAAAACAATATCTGCCAATTACTAACAAAAGATGTAGGTAACATCGGTAGTTTGAAACCAGAAATTTGGTAGTACACAACATTAAGTCTATCGACCGCTAACAAGTAGGTAATATGCCGTAAACGACAACAATAGTTACGTACACTAGCAGTGTGCGATCTCGTCTTCGATAAAACTTATCGTCAGGACTTCTGCATGCTTATTTCCTACTCAAATATTGTTAAAAAAAACTTAATGAAACTCAAGTAAACCAATCACTTAATTGGCACTAAGCTCTTTGTTATTCTTAAAGCGTGGGATGTTCTTAATACTTTTACAACCCCTATAAAATTAGATATTACAATATAGCAGTTATTCATTGTAGCCTTAGAAGTCTTAGAACTATCCCTCAATTACTCGTATAACAATGCCACCCCTATAGTCTTTCAGTCGGTCGCTCCGCTTGACAACGTGTATCTGACTTTTGTGATCGAATAGAGAGCTGACGTCGACAGCTACATTAACTTGCTTTTGACGACCTCTGTAGTAGTTATGCTAGTCCAATAATCAAGGGGTCCCCGGATTGATTCTTAAGTTGAAACTTTGAATTTAGATAGTGCGAGCCTCTCTGTCTGGGCGTTTGTGTAAATGTCTTTGTGTGTGTCCATTTGGACCTAGGATATAATATAAAACTTCGTGTGTCGGAGTGGGCCATAAAAAAGATTGCGTTAAGGCATCCAGGCATTCTTTATCTATCTGAATTTCAGTTAAACGAAAAAGCAAAGTGCGTTTAAGATCATAATGAAAACATTTTCACTATGTTTTCACAATAATTGAATTTATAACTAAACGCTTCCTAAGTATAAGAAGCATTATTTATCAAGAGTCCTCGATATCGGATCATGTACTTTAACTGTATCGTATAATTTATCGTACAATCGACGGCAAGGAAATGAAAAGCCGTTCATCTCATAAAATCGCATTATTTCTGTTACGACGCAAGTCGGCTTATAAAATACTTATTTCCTTGCCAAATCATCTTGACCTCTACCCCGACATAAAACACCTCATCTTCAGTAAATTAAAAGGTGAAAAAGTAGGGTGTGAGGTGTCATCTTATAGTGGCCATGCACAGGCACACGGTCAGTACCCAATTGATATTAATGGCATTGCAACACCTGGTCGCACTTCTCGCGTGTAATCATCTAACTGGTTTGTATGGCGCAGTTTCCAAAAGTAATTTCGATTTAAATTGTCTTTAATATTTCATATTTATATATTTAACTTAATTGTAAACTTAAAAGGGACTAAGGAAGTATGAATTGAAGGCTTTGTGGTATTCTCGTGGACGATACACTACAGAAACATTACGGGAGATGCTACGAAATACCTACATCTAAATATTTATTTGAATTTATAATATATGTGTTGCCTTTGACACTTATTTATAATTTTTTACACAGAAAAAGCTCCTATAATGAGTATTCTTTTGTAAAAAAATAGGTAGGTTAGGTATACCTATGCTATTTTATTTTATTTAAATTCGATTGAAATTTCACTCGACGACTACAAAAGAGCTTCTTGTAGCTGGATATAACCTGACACAGTCTTACCACATGTAATCCTCCCCTATTTGATTATAGTGATACGTACAATAATGGCGTGTTAACATCTCTATCGACACCTGATGCTAACGCCAAATAATATATACCTACTTTGTTTTATGGTACGTTTTTCCACACTCTTATATGTTGGGTTTCAAGAAAATGTCTGTCTTTTACCTATTAGAAGTTCTATGAAGAAAAATAAAATGATATTTATTTCACACGACTAGAACAAAATGGGTGAAAGACGCATAATAAGTAGCTATTGCAAAGTTCTCTATATTATCT